>PVJN01027800.1:0-27868 GCA_004026805.1 Lasiurus borealis
TAAACAAGGCTAGAAAGGCAAATGGCTGTCAAAATCCTTATCAACCCATAGACATCATGAGGATGAAATCCTAGGACAAGGCAAAATCAATGACAGTCATCCTGACAATCTTTAGTATCTGCCATAATGTAGTTCTCTTTTTAAAATAACTGCAACAATTATGAATATAGGTGCTGGCATTTGTATTTCTTCCTTCCGTTCAAGTAATGTTATGAAAAAAATTAACACGTTTGAAACATGACCTTAGAAAAATGTCTGCCCCTTATTGAGAGCCCACTATGTGGCAGTAACTGTGAGGCATTTTTCAGTTCAGCATGGCCAGTTTATGCAGTGAGACCCTATAAATGAATCATAGTTTTCAAGTGGGATCCTATAAATGAATCATAGTTTTTAATACAAATATTTCCATTCTACAGACGAGGAAAGTCAGACTTAGAGACATTATGCAACTTGCCCAAGCTGGCACATCTAGTAAGTTAGTAAGTGGTGGAATTAAAATTGAAAATCACAAGATCAGTTTAAAGCCTACATTATTTGTACCATGGCTGCATTTTGCTGCATGAGTAATAAGTCTGTATTGATCAATTAGATTAGCCTTAACCCTGGGCGATTAGTAAGAAATTAAACTTCTTTAAAACCTGAGTAAGATATGAAAAAGGGTGATCCTTCTACACTGTGCTAGGATCTTTCTTTTTTCTTATTTTCCACCAAATTTGAGTATATAATAGTTCAGTGGATGGAGTCAGCTTTGGGGCCAGATAAACTGCTTCTGGAACTTACTAGGCCAACAGTGAAACATCTGAGACTGTCCCCTCATATTTAAAATAGAGATAACTTTGCACATTTCATATAAGGATCAGAAATAATATATGCAAAGTATCTGGCACATTTTGGGTAGCTCAGACTGGTAGCTATTATGGTAGCTCATGAAATTATTCTGGTAATGAGAGCTGAGCCTGCTGTCAGCTTATTTGCTTTGGGGCCCTATGTTGATGTGTGAGCATGTAAATATACCAACTTCTAACTGAAGGAGTAAGGACGTTGATGCTAGATTTGCCCTTGTTCCAGACCTACATATATGTTTCACCTGTGGTTACTGATATATATTTAAGTTCTAACATAAAAATGCTGTGTGATTGAATAATTTGTTAAATTTGCATTTATCTGTGGACTCTGAGCCTGAGCAGCAAATTAAGAGAAAGATTTTCATTGAAAGGCGGTCATCCAAAAAATAGAATGCTCAGATGATCTAAATGTATATTCTCATACTTATAAAACAGGATTAAACAATTAGGGGCTTTGATTTCAAAAACTGGAGATCTTCAAGCCTTGTTAATAATATAAAATATGCACCTAATATAATACCTCTTATATTAGGTGCAGAACTCAAATTACATGCAATAGATTTTTATTTTACCAAACATTTATATAATTTAATAATATTTCATGTATATGTACACACAATCTATACAAATGCAAAATGAATATCAGAATATTTAGTGATAGAGCTTAAAAATCAGATATGATTTAGTGGAACACTTTTAGTGCCTAGATCCAAGTCAATTGCATAATGCTTTTTCTTCCCATTTCATCATTTTAGCATTTCTATCTCATCGTTTTCTGCTGAGTTTTGCCTCAGCTGAGAATTAAGCGGGATCCTATAAATGAATCATAGTTTTCAATAGAATATAGATTAATTTTGGAAGCATTCATTTAAACTGACTGATGGAAGAATATTATGTTTTGATTTCTAGAAATAAAAGCCTTCTAAAAGAGCCTAGGAATGCTGAAGAGGGGGAAAAAAAGAAAGCTAACAAAAATTTTGAAATTTGAAAAGGCAAATACCTAAAGGTTATTAAGTCTCTAAATTAATCACACCAAAAATCAGAGCTAGAAGCATAGAGAAAATAAATGCACACCAAAAATCCTTCCCTGGATTTGCTTTCAAGATTAAAGCTGAATGAAAAATAAATAATATAAGGTGGAGCCAAAGAATTGAACTTGAGAAGTTTTAGAAGGTCATGTAGGCGAAATCCAAACAAAGATTATTTCAAGTCATTTATAATGAACTCTCTCTGTTTATTCCTATTTCTGCTTCTTTTATGGTGAGCACAATAAAACTTTTATAGTCTCCTACTTTTCTAAGAGCAAATACTACTCAAAATATTATCTACCTGAGAAAGTATAAAATGAACATTTTATATTCTATACTAGTTTTACCCTCGATTGAATATACTTCAATATATTCACAATAGCTTCTATTCTCATCTATCAGCATATGGTGTTGATCATATGGTGCCCAGGAAGATAGATACAAGATTGCCAAATGTCACGAAGCATTTAAAGGCGTGGATTTTAGGAAATAAGAAAGTCACATCAGAACCCTGTTGCTAGGCAAGTTGAACTTAGCTGTGCTCAGAGTCTGTGACAACAGGAAATTTCATTCACTGCTCTACGGTGAACACACTTGACATTAGTGGGAGCGGAGCCTGTTACAAAAAAATACCAGGATGACAGATCTCTCTGCAGATGCTCTAGAAATGTATACATAGAAACCTGGGGCAGACACATATATAAATTCTCTTGCTTTTTTAAACCTAAACTTTCCCATTTCCTTTTCAAAGCTATGAGTTTGCAGCATGAATGAGAATGCAAAGATACAGTCTGTGTAAACATTCTTCTTTATTGAGAAAGGAAACTAATGACGGTGGCACTGTAGAGGAGTGGAGGATGAACAATCTTTTCAGTAAATGATGCTGGAATCCATTTATATCACAGGAGAAAAGGAGAAATTTGACCTTATTACCAACTATATAAAAATCAATTTTATGTATTATATCTAAATATGAGAAGCAAATAAATTTCTAGGAGATAATACGTAACTAAATCTTCATTGTATAAGTGTAGAAATGGAGTTTTTAAACAAGCCTAAAAATATTAACCATAAGTGAAATGATTGATAACTTTTACTATAATAAAATATATCTTTGATTTCTGAAAGATACTATTAAGTAAAAAAGTAAGGCACAGAGTTGGTTAAGATGCTGATAACATGTATAACTAACAAACCCATTTTCTCTACTTTTGATATATAATTGACATATAACATTGTATGAGTTTAAGGCAAACAACATAATTATTATATATATATATGTTAATATAATATAATCTATAATGATAAAAGTATACTATGCTAATTAGACTGGACAGCCAAATGACCTTCCAGACTTCCTTCCAAATGAAGCAGCAGAGGCAGGAGCCAAGGCAGAGGTGGTTAGGGGCAATCCAGCAGGCAGGCAGAGTGGTTAGGGGTGATCAGGCAAGCAGTTAGAGGCAATTAGGCAGGCAGGCAGTGGGGTCAGGGATGATCAGACAGGCAAGCAGATAAGCCTTTAGGAGCCAGAAGTCCCAGATGGCAAGAGGGATGCCTGACTCCCCTGAGGGGTCCCAGATTTTGAGAGGGTGCAAGCCAGGCTGAGGGACTTGCACCCTACCACTTCCCTTCACGTACGAATTTCATGCACCAGGCATATAATATAATATAATATAATATAATATAATATAATATAATATAATACAATATAATACAATATAATATAACATAAATTCAGTAGTCCCTCTTTATCTGCAGTTTCCCTTTCTGGGGATCCAGTTACCTGCTGTCAATCATGGTCTGAAAATATTAAATGAAGAATTCAAGAAATAAACAATTAAGTTTTAAGTTTTGCAACATTCTGAGTAACATGATGAAATATCTTGCCATCTTGCTCCATTTGGCTTGGGATGTGAATCATCCCTTTGCCCAATGTATACACACTGTACGCACCACACCAGTTAGCCACATAGTAACCATCTGGGGTATCAGACTGACTGTTGTGATATCGCAGGCTTTTAAATAATGGCTCCAAATCACAAGAGTAGCGATGCTGGCCATTCAGATATGCCAGAGAGGAGCTGAAAGTGCTTCCCTTAAGTGAAAAGGTGATCACAATACAATAAGAGTTTGAGAGAAAGACCACATTCATATCACTTCTATTACAATATATTGTTATAATGATTTTATTATATTTGTTATTTTAGTTAATCTTTTACTATGCCTAATCTATAAGTTAAACTTTACCATCAGTATGTATGTATAGGGAAAACATAGTATATAGTATATGGTTCAGTACTAGCTATTATTTCAGATTTCCCACTGGAGATTTTGGAACATATTGCTAGTGGATAAGGATCGATTACTGTATATATTTTCCCAGTTTATTTTAAATATATATATTTTATTGATTTTTTACAGAGAGGAAGGAAGAGGGCAGGGAGTCAGAAACATTGATGAGAGAGAAACATCGACCAGCCGCCTCCTGCACAACCCCCATGGGGGATGTGCCCGCAACCAGGATACCTGCCCTTGACCAGAATTGAACCTCGGACCTTTCAGTCTGCAGGCCAACTCTCTATCCACTGAGCCAAACATGTTTAGGCTATTTTCCCAGTTTTATTGAGATATAAATAAAATATAAAAATATTGGCTTAAGGTGTACAACAGAATGATTAAGAACATGTACATATTGCAAAATGACTACCATGATAAGTTTAGTTAACATCCATCACTCAATTTCTTTTCTTGTAATGAGGACTTTTAAGATGTACTCTTAACAAATATCCAATACAGTGTTGTTATATATAGTACCGTGCTGTACATAATACCCCAGAACTTGTAGCTTGGAGTTTGTATCTTTTGATCACCAACAGAACACTTTTGGAACACCTACAGATGCGACCATATCAAATGTGGGTGAGGATGTGAAGCCCTGGGGATGGCTATGAACTGTTTCTGGGGTGAAAATTGGGTCAATCACTTTGCAAGACACTTTATCATGACGAGGTATTGTTGAAGAGAGGTATATCCTGTGACCAGCAATTCCATTCTTGAAATGTGTGCAAGACACACATGCAAGAATATTCCTAGTAATTTTGTTTGTAAAGTTCATTAACAGTTGCATAGAAAAAATAAATTCTGGTATAATCATATCACAAGACACTGTAAAGCAATGAGACTGAAAGAACTCTAAGTCTTTGCAATTACATGAGTATCATAAACGGAATGTTGAGGAAAAGAATCCAGACACAAAAGGAGGCATGATATATGATTCCACCTACATAAAGCTCAGAGACAGAGAAAACTAAACGAGTGTATGGGGATATGTGCTTACGTAGTAAACTCATATTTTAAAGAGGAAGCAAATGATTAACTGAAATGTCAAGGCAGTAGTTACCTTAGAGGGGGTGGAAAAGAGGGAATAGTGAATCAGAGGGACTGTGCATGGGCTGTTGAATGACAGGTCATATTCTATTTCTTCACTAGATGATTAGTTAAGGTGACTGCTTCGTGGCACATCAGAGTATCATACATATCTTTTAGCATTGTTTGGTTTGGGTGTTTTATTTCATAATAAAAAGTTAATATAAAAAAGGCCAGGCATATGAAACAGGAATTCTGATTATTTATTTATTTATTTATTTATTTATTTATTTATTTATTTAATCCTCACCTGAAGAGTAAGGATATTTTTCCCCATTGATTTTTAGGGAGTGAAAGGGAGAAAGAGAGAGAAGCATCCATGTTAGAGAGACACATAGATTGGTTGCCTCCTGCTCATGCCCCCACCAGGGCTGGTGTTGAATGTAGGTACATACCCTTGACTGGGGATCAAACTCATGACCCTTCTGGCAGGGGGCTGGTGTGCTAACCACTGGGCTCCACCCAGGGCTGATTTCATTTTGAATGTGCTTAAACTACTGAGACTAGGTTGGGGACTATAACTTACTGTTTTTGCCTCAATGTTGCCATTACTTTCTTTTAATTATGCAAGGTGTGGTTATGGAGAGAAGCAATGTTGGGGGTTTTCTAATCAACTTCACCAATGTGTTTCTTGACAGAGTATGATGACAATTTGAAAACACAACTCTATACCAAATAAAATACACGTGGTACTGGGCTCAATATCAACCATAGTTTTCAGTGGAACCATCCAAATAATACCACGGCTGTGAAAAAGTGAGCACCGATGTGGTGGCAGTGACTTTGCAGTTTGGGCTTGTGCTGTCTCACCTTAACCATTCTGTGCATGGCGACTCACTGGACAGCTGGGGAATGTCTGCACTTCCCCCTTTGCTGCCCACACAGGTCACAGAGTTTGCGAGTTTACTAGTCCAACATATGGAGCCTACACCACTGAGAAGTGTTTATCTCACTAGCAAAACTGACAATTGTTCCACAGTTCTGATTAACATTTGTAAATTAATTGGACTCTTTTCTCTGTAAAACTCCTCTCATGATCAAATATTCAAACTAATTCAGGAGGAAAAATGCAGTTATATGTATAATTTTTTTTTATTTCATTATACTATATTTACTAAACTCTTTCTTTTTTCACTTGAAAGCAAGAACTTCTCATTTTATTCAGGCCACTGGCACATGAGAATGACCTTTGCCTCTTTGGTAATGTAACGTAAATAATTACAGAAATGTACAGACTCTTTCATTGCTTTTAATGACTAGTGCTTTTACCTATCACTGTAGGCAGTCCATAGCTTTCCAGGTTCACATATCCTCCTATGTCCCTAACACAACATCAAATTCTTTTTCAAAAGGTAATGAGAAAATTATTAAGGCTAGAATTTTTCTTTCATAGAGATCAGTATTATATTTGGAAAATGTCATAAACGTCAGTGTTCAATGATTGAAACTACCAAAATAAATTAGGAAGCATCTACAATTCACACAAGGATACTTAAAAGAGTCTTCGGCAGTCAAATTGGGTGTTATTCTTACCTATGTAAAACATGTGGGGAGAAAAATTGGAAACTCAAAAACAAAACAGAGCACCAAATCGTCTCAAAAAGACAAAGATAACCTCCAGAGATACCATGTTTTTAGTGTAATTTCTTCTAAATTCTTTGCAATAAATAGATGTACATTTACTTGCATGAATATTGAAGAAATAGTAGTTTATTATCTATAACAATAAAAGTGTAATATGCTAATTAGACTGGACATCCTTCTGGACAAAGCCAGGCCTGTGAGGGAAGCCCAGGTCCCAGGTGCCAATGAGAAGCCTGTGCCAGCAGCCAGGGGAAGGAAGGCCTACTCTTTTTTGTTAAATCTGTTTTATTGATTTTTTTACAGGGAGGAAGGGAGAGGGATAGAGAGTTAGAAACATCGATGAGAGAGAGACATCCATCAGCTGCCTCCTGCACATGCCCCTACTGGGGATGTGCCTGCAACCAAGGTAGATGCCCTTGACCAGAATCAAACCTGGGATCTTTCAGTCTGCAGGCCAACACACTATCCACTGAGGCCTACTCTTGCACGAATTTCTTGCATCAGGCCTCTAGTTTAATAATAAATACAGCGATTTATTCATTATCTGAATACTGCCTGCTCCTGAAAGTTATTTCAGGGAATCAGCCACAGAGCAGAATGCTCAAAGTTTCGAGGGATGAGTAGAAAGCACCCTCTGTGTTGAAACTCTCCAATCATACATCAGGCTGAGCAACCCACCATGATTTGATAGCTAAATGCCCAGAATTGCATCACCTGCTGGAAGGAACTGGTTTTAATTTTGTGATTTTGGAGCACTGGGCTCAATAGGAAAGCTGGTATGGAAGCCCTACACCTATGAACATGATTTTAAACATGGAGTGAGGGAAGTTTGTAGTGAATACAATGCAAAGTATGAGGACTAATCCCCTGGGTTATGGAGAGATCATTGTAAAGCTTCAGTGACAATATAGAGAACTACTGGACCTGGCATGACAAGGTCACCATGTTACCATACCTCACACTTCATCACATTAGATAATGAGCATTTATAAAATTTTACTTTTTCACAACTCTGGGCCATACATAGCAATGAAGATGCTTAAGTCTGGAATGATGACCCCACTTGCCATGTGTCCAAGATGTGGCAGGTGAACTTACCTTTTATGTATCGAAAGTTGTGACTTTCTAGCTAGGGAGTGGCAGTTAGGAAGTTGAACAGTGCTGAATTTCATGATCAGAGAAATTGTGGCTACTATAGGCCCAGGAGTCTTTCCACAGGTGCCAAACACCACTAGCTTATTCATTCAGAAATTTCATTTCTTTAACTGTTAGGAGGACACATTCTTTGCAAGATAACTTACCATTGTTGTGAGAAACCATAATACAGCATCAGATATTTTTACTAAATATCAAGTGTATATCGTATATGTGTATATAGTGCGACATATAGAGAAAAGCTAGCCAGTGGCTCCGAGGAAGAAAGGAGAAAAAAGGAGAAAGAATAAAAACATGTAGGAATCGGAAGGTATTTAATTTGCCTAGTGTTCACTTGTAAGAAAGAAGAACTCTATTCTCATCCTAAGTTTGGTTCATCCCAATCAGCGCCAGCAATTTGTTGTTGTTTCTGCTCTACAAAGACAAGCCAGCTAGAATATTTCATATTTCTCCTCTTTCAGGAAAGGTGCTGTGTGGAGAGAGCTTCTGATAAAAAAAGAATCTATACTTAGAGGGCACTTTCATTTTATAAACCTGGAGTTCACTCTAAACTGAATGTGTCTGACATGCAACTCTTTTTCTCAAGGGACACATTACGAAGTACATTTCCCTCCCCCTTGAAATAAATAACCTTTACTTGTGAGCAAACTGTCCAAGGTGAAAACAGAGTATGTTTGGTTTTATGAAATGTTACAGTTTTACAGCTGGTGAGAAAAAATCCATTTGAGATATTTGGTCCAATTCAGTATCAAAATTCGATCATCATCCACTTGCAGACAATACAAGTGTAAATACATCTGTTGCTTAGTTCTAGAGTCGAAATTTAAAATGAGAAAACACAGAAGGTTGGTTTGATTATTTTCTGAGGTGAGGAATCTGTTTTTTAAAGTCTTTACTGAAGGTCATAGCTTGTTCTTGAGCTTCATTGAGCTCAGAAATGCTTCTCTTTCCTCTTGGTTTGCACACTCATTCATCTTGTCCACACCCCACAATGGCCTTTTTTATTGAAAGATAAGCTGAGTGACAGGTATGACCCAGGCTCCCGGGCTTCTGATCCGGCGTTATAGATGGGGCTTGTCAACTGCCCAACACATGCTATTTGTTTCCTAAACATTTTTGTTTTAAGCTCTTTATTTTTGATGATATTTCATTTTGGATTATTCTCTTGAAATTTTGATTACTTTGTGAATAACTTAATGCTTGCATAATTATGTTAATTTTTATAAAAATAAAAATTGGGCTGAGACCAGTTTGGCTC
This sequence comes from Lasiurus borealis, assembly GCA_004026805.1. Taxonomy (NCBI): domain Eukaryota; kingdom Metazoa; phylum Chordata; class Mammalia; order Chiroptera; family Vespertilionidae; genus Lasiurus; species Lasiurus borealis. Next base: position 9,297 of record PVJN01027800.1, read on the forward strand.
AGCGGATAGAGCGTCGGCTTGCGACTGAAAGGTCCCAGGTTCGATTCCGATTGGGGGCATGTACCTTGCTTGCGGGCACATCTCCACTGTGGGGTGTGCAGGAGGCGGCTGATCGATGCCTCTCTCTCATCGATGTTTCTGACTTTCTATCTCTCTCCCTTCCTCTCTGTAAAAAAATCAATAAAATATATTAAAAAAATAAAAAATAGCCGAACCGGTTTGGCTCAATGGATAGAGCATCAGCCTGCAGACTGAAGGGTCCCAGGTTTGATTCCGGTCAGGGACATGTACATTGGTTGCGGGCACATCCCCAGTAGGGGGCGTGCAGGAGGCGGCTAATCGATGTCTCTCTCTCATGGATGTTTCTAACTTTCTATCCTTCTGTGAAAAATCAATAAAATATATTAAAAAATAATAAAAATAAAAATAAAAATAAAAAATAAATAATAATTGGCAATATTCTCTTATACTTTATTTTTTAAATTATAAAATAGTACAAATTGACAGCTTTAAAAAAAAGCTAAATAATACCAAAGTATATAAAGTGAAATATAAAACTTTACACCTCTACTCTCAAATTCCATCCCTCAGAGGTAACTACAGTAAATTTTATATATACCTATTTTATATATACCTATCTTTGTATGATATATGTGTGTGTGTGTGTGTGTGTGTGTATTTTTTAAATAAACATACATTTTTTTACCATGATTTGGAAACCCATTTTCTTTCATTAATATATATTAACTAGTGACCTTGTGCATGAATCTGTGTTTGGGTAGCTCTCTGACACTCGCCTCAGCTGGCCACCTCAACCACCCCCGCTCACAGCTCTCCACAGCATGTAGCTTGCTGCCCCGCCCTCCTGTAGCTCTCCGCCCACTGTCCCACCGTCCTGCTGATGGTGTCCCAACCAATTTGCATATTACCCTATTATAAATATAGATTATAAGTATAGATGTGTGTGAATAAGTAACATATAAATTCCTAGAAGTAAAATTGCAGTGTCCAAGTGTATTGACGTTTAAAAGTTTGGAAGATACTACTACACAGTTCTAAACCTTACACTGATCTATACTCTCTATAAAAAATGTACAGATGGCTGCTTTTACATTGTTCAACAAATTAGAGAGTACTAATCTGTCAACCTGGTAGGAAAAAATGGCACATATGGTTTTAGTTTGCATTTGCTTTATTTTTAGTGACATTAAATATCTTTCCATATCGCTACTGACCATATGTGTTTTTCTGAAGATACATTTTTATAATCTTTGTTCATTTTTTGTTTTCTTTCTGACATTTTCTAATCAATTTGTAAGATCTCTTACACTAGAGGAATAAGGCCTTTGTCATAATTGTTGCCACTTTTCATTAAATTGCAATTTTAAAAAAGCTTTGCATATGGTGCTATTCTCTGGATCAATTAAAAATTTATAGAGATAAATCTTTCTTTATAATTTCTGGGTTTTATAGCATATCTAAAAACCTTACCCACTCCAAAAGTATAAATGCATTTTCCATTGTTAACCTCTATTCCTAAATCTTCTTCCCTCACTTCCTTTATTTTATTCTAACATTTAATATTTATCTGTTATAATTTATTTTGACATTAAAAATAAGGCAAGGATTCATGTTTTTCTTAAATGGCTAACCAGTTGCCCATGACATTTATTAGGTTATTCATATTTTTGCCAATCTTTTATATTTTTTTATTGATTTTAGAGAGAGGAAGGAATAGGGAGGAAGAGATAGAAACATCAATGATGAGAGAGAATTATCTGCCTCCTTCCATGACCCCTACTGGGGTCCAACTCTGGAACCGGGCCATGTGCCCTGACCAGGAATGGAACCATGACCTCCTAATTCATGGGTTGATGGCTCATCTACTGAGCCACATCTGCTGGGCCCTATGCTTTAAAATGATCCAATATCACAATCTTTGGACAAATAATTTGGTCTGAACTTTTAAAAATAGGTTCTTGTCTTCTTCTATTCAGGCTATCATAACAAAATACCACAGACTGAGTGGCTTAAACAACAGAAATTTACTTCTCATAGTTCTGGAGCCTGGAAGCTGTATAACACTCTTGCTAGCTTACAGACAGCCACCATCTTGCTGTATCCTCACATGGCAGAGAGAGAGAGAAAGCTCTGGACTTTTCTTCCTCTTATAAAGACAGTCCCATTATGAGGGGCTCCATTTTCATAAGTTTATCTGAACCTAATTACCTCCTTAAGGCCCCATATCCAAGTACCATCACATTGAAGGGCAGGGCGTCCATATGTGGATCTGGGGAGGGCACAAACATTCAATCCCTCACAGTTTTCAAAAGCATTAAGTAAAATGTATCAGACTACATTCAAGCACAAAAAAAGGCCCTATTTCACTCCTTGAAATTCTATGTAGTCCATGTTACATTCCAGTCAAGAGGCTCCAAAAATATATGTGGGCCACATCCCCCTCACAAGTAGCTCAGAGTCTTTGTGGCAACGGGGATAAGGCAATAATTAGAACACAGTGTGTTAACATGTGTAACTGAGCTGTGTGTTCATTCACAAATCAGTTCGCTTGGAAAGGACCATGTGGAACTGTGTCCAGTGAAGGTCCTCCCAGAGGCAGTGAACCTCAGTTGAGCCTTGAGGAAGGCCTAGAGTGACCTTTCCAGAGTAATGGTCCCCAGAAAAATGACATGAGAAACATGGATTTGCTCTTGCCCTGACTTGTGATAATAGTAACCATCATATAAATCTCACATGTAAATCCTGCAGGAGATTGCAAGGCACATTATGAAATCGATCAGCTATTGGACATTCACAAGCTTTTCTATAGAAAAGATTTCCTTTAAATGTGAATTTAAAAAACAAAACAAAAAACTTGAGGGACATTTGAATTTCCTATTAGAAATTTATTGCTCCTTTTCTAAGGTTTTCTCATTAAAAATAAAATAGGAATACGTGTTGAATAATTAAGGAATAACAAATTTCTATTCTGTAGGGTGTGATAGGATCCAATTCTGTCTGTGAAACTAGTAAGCCATATAAATATTGTATCTGGGTCAACAAACAGCTGTTCATGAATATCTGTGCTATTTGCTATTTACCCTGATTGCCTTGGATAATAGTCACTAGGCAACAGCATGGTTTGCTCCACTGAGCCTGGTGGTTGTTGGCTAAGTTGTTATGTAACATATCAAGGCCTGCTCTCCCTTCCTGAAACACAGTCATTCAAGGAGGCCTGGAATCGAGTGAGAGCAGAGCATGTGGGGAGAGCATTTTTGCATTCTCCAAAACTGTATACAAATATTTAGTAACATTACTGGTTTAGTGTGATTAAGCAAAGTTTATGGTAGTTAAAGGGAAATTACACACACACACACACACACACACACACAGAGTGGCCAGATTATTATGATTCTGAATGTATAATAATCTGGCCACTCAGTGTGTGTGTGTGTGTGTGTGTGTATTTATGTGTGTGCGTGTGTGTGTGTGTGTGTGTGTGGCCCGATGCATGAAATTCATGCAAGAGTAGGCCTTCCAACTTCTTCACTGATACTGCTCCTAGGGCAATGAAAGCTAAAGAAAAAATAAACAAATGAACTACATCAACATGAAAAGCTTTTGCACAGCAAAACAAACAAACAAAAAAAACATCAACAAAACAACAAGAAAGCCCACTGTATGGGAGAACATATTTGCAAATGTTATCACTGATAAAGATTTAATCTCCAACATTTACAGGGAACTTATACTACTTAATAAAAGGAAGATAATGATCCAATAAAAAAATGGGCAATGGACTTAAATAGAATCTTTTCTAAAGAAGACAGAAGGAAGTCCAAGAGATACATGAAAACATGATCAAAGTCACTAATTATCTAAGAGATGCAAATCAAAATGACAGTGCGATACCATCTCACACCTGTCAGAATGGCAGTCATCTACAAATCAACAAACGGCAAGTGGTAGTGAGGATGCGGAGAAAAAGGAACCCTCGTGCACTGCTGGTGGGAATGCAACTGGTGCAGCCACTGTGGAGAACAGTATGGAGTTTCCTCAAAAAACTAAAAATGGAACTCCCATTTGACCCAGCAATCCCACTCCTAGGAATATATCCTAAGAAACTAGAAACACTAATCATAAAGGATATATGCACTCCTCTATTCATAGCAGCACAATTTACAATACCTAAGATTTGGAAACAGCCTAGATGCCCTTCAGCAGATGAGAGGATCAGAAAACTAGGGCACATCTAGACAATGGAATATTATGCTGCCATTAAAAAGAAGGAATTCTTACCATTTGCAGTAATCTGGATGGAACTGGAGAGTATTATACTAAGTGAAATAAGCCCGTCAATGAAGGAGAAACACCACATCATCTCACTCATTTGTGGAGAATAAAGAACATTACAAACTGATGAACAAAAGATACAGAGGCAATAAAGCATCAAACAGACTGTCAAATTACAATGGGAAGATTAGGGAAAGGTGGGTAGATAAGAGATCAACTGAAGGACTTGTATGTATGCATATAAGCATAACCAATGGACACAAGACATGGGGGGGTTAGGGCATGCATGGGAATGGGAGATATGTACGCATGTAATATATTAATAAAAATATGTGAAAAAATAAGTATTAGAAGGACAAAAAATATGCACAAAAAAAAAATAAAAAAATAATAAAAGAAAAGAATAGGTTTTCCTTCCCCAGCTGCCTGCACCAGCTTCCCTCTGGCACCCTGGACCCGACCTTCCCTCTTAGTGCAGGCCTCATCCAGCAGGTCATCCAGAAGGATGTCTCATCTAATTAGCATATTATGCTTTTATTATTATAGATGTGTGCAGATGTCTGGGGAAAGTAACATATTAATGTCCTAGAAACCATCTTTTTCTGCTATAATATGTATGAAGCTGATAACCAGGAAAATTCAGGCAGAACCCTCAGCAACTTTGAAAATCACACACAAATTTTTCCTTGAAGAATAAGCTAAAATGTACACCAATCACAAGTATACAGCTTGATGAATGTCACAAACAGAGAACGCCTTTATAATTGGTATCCAATTCAAGAAACAAAAATGTCACTCTGGCGGGGACAGTTTTAAGCATAGGACAGGCATGGGGCATGATTAGGGTGGGCATGTTTCCTGGTGAGACACGGGAAGCAGTGAATGGAGTTAAGGATTCTGCCCTGAGGAAATCCTTTCCATCTCTTCTCCTTAAAGGCAGGAATGCTTACAATATTTATAAAGACACACAGAAAGCCAGTGAGGGTGTCTCTGGCTGTTCTTAGGAACACATTTTCAGACCTGGAATGGTGCGTGCCTCTGAGTGCTTGGGTGGACACTGTTCAGCAGACATCCACACCTGAGGAGCATGTCTGATGGAGACCACAATTTGAGCATTTTGAAGCACACTGAGAACACTTTTCACTTGATAAAATCAGTAACAACTTGAAAAATAACTGGCCCAGATGGACACTGGTCCCTGTGGGTAGACTGTCGATGTGGATCAGGGATGCAGAAGGATGGGATCATGGGAAAAAAAGAAAGCAGACAGAGACCCTTGCTAGGGAGTTCCTAGAAAGAAGGAATGGCTAGTTCATAGAAAACCCATGACTACCTCCAGAACCACTGTTAATTATCTGTAGTTGTTGTGCATATTTTTGCTTATTGCCTTTACTGACACTGATCATTGTGTAGTGTGAGTTTGATTTTTCCCAAGTACTTGTTTTGTGTTGATTTTTGAAAGTCCTCAATTGAAAACAGCACTTCTAGCATTGCTTGTGAGTGGTATTGGAGCCAGACAGACCTGTTCAGCAGACAACTGAAGTAAAGTGTGGATAAATAATAAAATAGTCTATTCTTATTTGGACACATGGATTGTTTATGTAACAAAGTTTCATGCCAGCATTATCAGACTAAAGCTACTTTTTTTTAGTCTTTGTAGAACAATATGTTCCTTAGTACAGTGGTACCTCGAGATACGAGTGCCCTAACATATGAGATTTTTGAGATACGAGCCATCGAGCGAGCGATTTTTGCTTTGAAATAGGAGCAACATTTGAGATAGGAGTAATCGCACAGATCAGCCAGCTGCACACGACCCACCAGTTTACCTCAACTCCAGCGTCTCATAGTTTCCCACGCCTCAAGGTTACAGAACAAATTAAACTCGTATCTCGAGGTACCGCTGTATATCAAACAAAGACATCAGGTATAAGAGCTATGCTGACAGAAGTAAAGCTGCTGTATCAGAGAGAAAACTTGGATCAGGCAAACACTTAATGCATGAAGGGAAATGTAGTCATTGAGTCCTTAAATCCTGTTACCCCTATAAAGCAGGAAGTACATGTGCATGTAACCAAAGCAACAGCAAGTTAAAAATGCCATTCCATGATTTTTAACTTATTAAGGTATTTAAAACAAGCTTCTGTTTGGTTATCAGTGGTTGATTATGTTAAGAATTTATTACTATTATTTAAGAACATTAATTACATTTTAGAGATAGAGAATTTGTTAGCACAGAAAGCTTAATTATCTATATTAAGAAGACATCATGAAATTATATGTTAAAGCAGTAATTACAGTACTAAGGAAACTAGTACCCAATGTTCTTCAGAATTCTAATTTGTAATGCTAATTAAAACAACATATTTTAAGATGTTTCTGTAAAAAATACGCTATTTTTTTTTAATCCTCACCCAAGGATATTTTTCCATTGGTTTTTAGAGAGAGTGGCTGCCTTCTGCATGCACCCCAACCAGGGCTCAGGCAGGAGAGGAGCCTGCAACCAAGGTACTGATTTGAATTGAACCTGGGACCCTTCGGTCTATAGGCTGACACTCTTATCTACTGAGCCAAAGCAATTAGGGCAAAAAAGTATACTCTGGAGTAACAAGAACTTTTATAGTGAGTTGATTGGGACCAAAGGAATGTATCTGAAATTGCAATATTAATAAATAGACACTGCACATTTGTAAATCAAGTGCATTTTACAAAGTACATTCTGCGTTATTGAAGTAAATTCTAATATTTGTTCAATTTGCTGAGACATTAGGGTGAACAAATGCTTAAAAGTGCCAGACTCAAAAACCTCCATTTTAGCCTAACACCTGGGTTCATTTAAGCGTTGTGAAACTGATTCTTTTTTTTTTTTTTTAGTTTTATTTAGTTCCTTTTTTGTTCTTCTTTCATTTAAAAAAATATATATATTTTATTGATTTTTTACAGAGAGGAAGGGAGAAGGATAGAGAGCTGGAAACATCAATGAGAGAGAAACATTGATCAGCGGCCTCCTGCACACTCCTGAATGGGGATGTGCCCGCAACCGAGGTACATGCCCTTGACCAGAATCGAACCAGGGACCTTTCAGTCCGCAGGCTGACGCTCTATCCAGTGAGCCAAACCAGTTTTGGCCCTTCTTTCATTTTTTAGCAATTCTTATATATTTAATATTTTCAGCAATCCAGAAAAGTTTATTCATGTGCCTGTCTCTTAATGTGTAGGACTCACAGTCCAGGGTGTATGGTTTTGTGTTTGTGAAGAAATAAGCTTCATTCCACTCAGAAATTTACTTGAGTAAAGAGACTTGACAACCAAGTCTACCAAGTCCTTTAGATTGCCATTTGCCAGCCAAGGAGCTATTTATTGTCTATTACAATTTCTCAAAACATACAAATAAAAGGAAATTTCCCAGCAAACCACTCTTATTTAAGATGCCCATCAATTCCCCTTGCCTTTAGTCTAAGTAAAGATGCAATAAATCTAAATTAACCTCAGAGAATGATTAGGGAAATTGTCACGTGATGGGAAGATTTCCTATAATTCAAAGAAACAGAAGGGTGTTCTTTAAATTGTGATTTAAGACCTCCTTCCTTTCAGACGAAGAGCTTCCACCAAAAGATGGTCAAGTGTATGAGCTAGAACAAAATTAAGAATACAGAGACGATAGTCCAATAAGGCCTGGCAGTCCCACCCTGTTCATTATGGCCTTTCACCCACCAGAGCTGGATTCAAATTTCACCTTCTCCTCAAGTTCCTTTCAGCTTAATGAGAATCAGTGCCACCAGTCATTCTAGTCTTCAAAGGCCGCTTTCCTTTCCAGGCGTTGCTACCATCTACCTTATGATTACAAACTATCCTACTCCTCTCTGAATCCCCTATTATCTGAAAGGGCATGCAAGGCAAACTGGGTTGCTGGAGTGGGTAGAACCCCACACATGCTGGGTACCGACTCTCAGGGCACAGGCCTGCCCCCGTGGGCCCTGCCCTCAGGAATCTAGGAAACCCCACATTTCAGAACCGGTTTTCAGGTGGCATTTGCCTTTCATAAAATCTCTTTGCAGGTGTCTCGCTAATTTAAGGCAGTGAACATAGCATATTCTAGTGGAAATATTCTCTCAGTAATATTTTTTTGGCCATAGACCAAGTAAGGTTAATTAAAATTTCTGATAGTGCTTGATAATTCTGATCAAATGTTCAAAATTATCTAGGCGAGTTGCTATTTTCTATTTTAGACTTTCAAGCACCAAATTATACCCATACACGCTACAGATTTTTGGAAGTGCCGGGAGCTTTGAAGGACAGTAACTGTGAGGATAATTAGGAGATGCTCTGTCCGGGTCCTGTTTCTCGGCTTGTTTTGGAGTGATTATAGCTGGTTTTAGAGTGAAGCACTCTGGTTATTACTGGGCAAGCTGAACTAACTCAAAGGTGGGTCAGTGGTCACCGCGCTTGCTGATAGAGAATGAAGTCTAATTTTCTGAAGAAGCCAGTGCCACTGATCTGAAATGGCATTTCCGTGACATTGTCTCCTCAGAAGTGAGTGCTGCCTCCTGTGTTCTGAAATTTTATCTGAGGACCAGCGGGCCGGTGCTACGGCAGGGGCTGAGAATAATGGATCCTCCTGGGTGTCAAAATCTATTTCAAGTTCCAAATTGATGCGCTGATATTTTAAAAGGGACTTCTAGCTTTCTACAGGTGAATAATTAGTGTCTCAGTGCTCTAAGGACTAGAAAAGCATGTTTTTATTTTTCTACCTAGTCATTGGGTGTAGGGTGGTGAAACTCTCAAAATTGTTTTGAAATTTGTGGCAGGGGTGAGGGGGTGGGGGAGGGTAGTAGGGGGTATTAACTTTCATTCTGAGTCGATTTCCCCCTGGAAACTAACATCAGTTTAACAGGGATTTTCTAGGTCTAGGCACAGTTTAGATGAGTGTCACTACAGATTATGTTTTTATGTGACTACATTTATGATTCTAAGACTCAACCAAGAGGTGCTTCTTTTGTTAGTAAGACTAGGTCCCAACCTCAGGTCCAGCATGACTAAGCTTATCGAACTACGCTGTACAGTTGGAACAAGAGTGCAGAGAGCCCCGGACAGGTAGCAGCCATTTCGTGTAAACTTCCCATCACATTTTATTTCCCAGGAGGATGGCAGAAATATAACATACAACTGAACAAAATCCACCCCAAGCATGGAGAGATTGCAAATATTTGGGTAAAAAGTGAAATGTGCCCTTAATTATTCAGCCACTTTTAAATGGTAGGAGGCATCATGCAAACAAAATGTTTGAGTCAGTCCAGCCAGCATACCTCAGTGGTTGAGCATCTACCTATGAACCAGGAGGTCATGGTTCGATTCCCTATCAGGTCACATGCCTGGATTGTGGGCTTGATCTCCAGTAGGGGGCGTGTAGGAGGCAGCTGATCAGTGATTCTCATCATTGATGTTTCTATCTCTCTCTCCATCTCCCTCTCTGAAATCAATTAAAAAAATGTATTTAAAAATGTTAGAGTCAATTTATCTATATGGGTTTTTTTTAAATATATTTTATTGATTTTTTACAGAGAGGAAGGGAGAGGGATAGAGAGTTAGAAACATCGATGAGAGAGAGACATCGATCAGCTGCCTCCTGCACACCCCCTATTGTAGATGTGCCCGCAACCAAGGTACATGCCCTTGACTGGAATTGAACCTGGGACCTTTCAGTCTGCAGGCTGATGCTCTGTCCACTGAGCCAAACCAGTTTTGGCTCTATGTGGGTTTTTTTTGTGTGTGTGACTATAATTTTAACTTGGCAAACAGTATATATTTTTATTGATGTTGCTGCTGATATAGTTTCTCTTTTTGGTAAATATAGATTATCTGTTAAAAGCCCAAACTACCAAGTACCCGAATAATAAGTTCTTTTTATCATCATTGGTGCTCCCCTATCACTCACTCCAGTTTTTCCCACTTAAATATTTTAAGAATATTTACAGGGAGTCCATTTTATGAAAACAGCAGAACAAAAACTGCTAAAGCTCCAAAATAATTGGCAACTCTGCTCTTTAACTTCAGTTACTTTAAAATCTAATTTATGAATATTAGGAAACTTGCTCTGAATTGTTCTAAACAAAGGGTTCTAATTCCAGCAGCTATAATGGATTAGACTTCAGGATCTCCATTCATCTAAATATGTGCTGTCGATGCATGTTTTTTGGTCACATTGTACCTTTCTCCTCTTGCTGTCTGTATATAGTACCATGCAGAGATGCTAAACCTTTACAAACCTTTGAGAGACTTTTTCTGCAGTTAAAATACTGCTCCCAGCTGTGTGCTAGCTTGTTCCATCAGCAAGAAAAAGGTTTTCTTTACTTATTACCCTAGCAGTTGACTCACCTATCTTGCCTCAACAGCTTCTTGAACATGAACTATTAACCAGATTAAAGTATTCTCTTTCTTTTGGTAAATTTAATACTTCAAAAAACAATAGCCAGTTTTGCACAGTGGGTAGACAAAGGGTCCCAGGTCAAGGGCATTTATCTTGGTTGCAGGCTCCTCCCCAGCCTGGGCCCTCATCACGTCTCGTGCAGGAGGCGACCAGTTGGTGTGTTAAATCAATGGAAAAATATTCCCAGCTGAGGATTAACAAATAACAAATAAATAATAATGATGAATAATAAAATAAAAACAATAAGAAAAACAAGAGAATCATGATATGTCCCCATCAGTATAAAGCTTTCCCACGCTAAGGGGCAGGCACATCTTCAGATTTTGTGTTAAACCACTTAGTCAAATTGAAAGGATTTAATGTATACTATTTTAATCTATTCAGAGATTTTTAACTTTGATTTTACCTTTGAATCAAAATTGGGTCTTAATTGAGCTTTGCAGTACAAAGCATTTCCCAATTTTATTTTTTACTGTTTGAGCTTGAGAAGTAGTTATCTCTTCCAAACTTACAGATCCCTGACTGTGTTGCATTTGGTTGCCTTCATTTCTGCTTCTAAACTGACCAATTCTATTCTGAGCTCTTCTCTTTCTTGTAGTATTTCGCTAAGTGCAGCCAAGAGCGGCCAATTCCTGGTCTATTTTTCAACCTTTCCGCCTCGGGTTACCGGTGCATTTGGTACATAATACGCCTTCCTCGTTGTCACAGGCAGCAGCTTTACTTAATGTTTCACCACTGCATATCTAATAATAGGATTTTTTCTTTTTACCTCCTGTCACCCAGGTCCTAAGCCAATGCAACATATTTTATGTTTCTTACTGTGGCAAGATCTTGCTTCTAAGCGCTAACTTCTCTATTAAAAAGAACACAGTTAATCGGTGGTAACAACCAGCATCAAAATCGTAGTGGCTCAATACAACAGAAGTTTCTTCCTTTCTCATGCTACTTGCCCTTCATGGATTAGCTGTAGGGTCTACCCTTCTCACTTAGGGACCTGGGCTTACTGAACAGCTCCCATCTAAAAAATTTGCTAGTTATCATGGCAAAGGGAAAATAGCTCCTGTCTCTTACTGACAAGTAAATGCTCTGGGCTTTTTACTGCTTCTGTTCACAACTCATTAGCCAGAACCAGTCACATGACTACACTCAACTGGGGATTCAGGGTGTTCACTCCTACCCTGCACTTGGAAGACAAAGAATAGGAAATATTCCTATTCCAACACCATGCCCATCACACACAAAGTCACATTGGTTTGTGACTATTATCTGTGTATACGTTTGTTTCCTTTGTTTTATTTTTTAATAGCTTTACTGAAATATGTTTCACATACCACAAAATTTACCCATTTAAACTGTACACTTTGGTATGTTTTAGAATATCCACTGAGTTTTACAACTATCACCACAATCTAAGTTTAGGATACTTTTCTCACTCTAGAAAGAAACTTCATACCCATTGGTAGTCACTCTCAATTTCCTCTTTCCCCCAGCCTCTGAAAACCACTAATTTAAATCCTGAGGTCAACCAAAGGATTTATATGCATGTGTATAAGCCTAATTAATGGGCACAGACAACAAGAGAGTTGGGGCATGAATGGGAAGTGGGGGGTAATGGAGGAATAAGAACACACATGTAATACCTGAATCAATAAAGAAATTTAAAAAAATAAAAGTAATAAAAAAATAAATCCTGCCTGTATGGATTTGACTATGCTGAACATTTCATATACATGCAGTCACACAATATATGGTCTTTCACTTATAACGGACTTTCACTGAGCATAATATTTTAGGTCGACACTCAGCCACTGAGTAACACCAACCAGGGCCAACACTATTTAATGAGCGAATGAATGATGAGTGAGGCATGTATCAGTACTTAATTCATCAAATTGCTAAATAATATTCCCTTGTGAAGATTTACCATATTGTGTTTACCCACTTGTCAGTTTGATGGTCATTTAGTTGTTTTTGCTCTTTGGCTATTATGACTAATGCTGCTGTGAACATTTTTATGTAAGTTTTGGGGTGGGCATGTTTTTATTTCTCTTGAATATATTCTTTGAAGTGAAATTGCTGATTCATATGGTAACTCTATGTTTAGCATTTTGAGGAAATGCCAAACTGTTTTCCAAAGTGGGCACACCAGTTTACATTTCCACCAGCTTACATTCCCACCAGCAATGTTTGAAGTTTCCACTTTCTCTCATTTCTTGCCAAACTCTTACTCTATTTATTGTAATTTTAGCCACCCTACTAAGTGTGAAGTGGTATCCTACAGTATTGCTTTGCATTTCCCAAATGACTAATGATGTTGAGCATCTTTTCATGTGCTTATTGGCCATTGTATATCTTAGGAGGAATGTCTGTTCAAAGCCTTACTGCATTTTCTAAATAATGAGTTAGTTGTCTTTTTATTGTTAAGTTTTTTAAAAATATATTTTATTGATTTTTTACAGAGAGGAAGGGAGAGGGATAGAGAGTTAGAAACATCAATGAGAGAGAGACATCCATCAGCTGCCTCTTGCAAGCCCCCTACCAGGGATGTGTCTGCAACCAAAGTACATGCCCTTGACTGGAATCAAACCTGGGACCTTTCAATCCGCAAGCTGACCCTCTATCCATTGAGCCAAACCGATCTCGGCTTAATTGTTAAGTTTTAAGATTTCATTTTATATTCTGGGTACAAGTTTGTTGTGAGATATATGATTTACACATATTTTCTCCCATGCTGTGTCTGTGTCTTTTGATGCACAATAGTTTTTTTTTGATCAAGTCCAACTTGTCTATTTTTTCTGTTGTCACTTGTGTTTTTGGTGTCATGCCTAAGAAGCCATTACCTAATTCAGGGTCACAAAGATTTACTCCTATGTTTCGTTCTAGGAATTTGATAGTTTTCACCCATGTATTTATGTCTATGATTCATTTCTAGTTAATTTTTGTTGCTGTGAGATAGGGGTCCAAATTCATTCTTTTGCATGCAAATATCTAGTTATCCCAGCAATATTTTCTTGAAAAAAACAAAGCAAAAAACTATTCTTTCCACATTGAATTGTGTCTACACCTTTCTTAAATCAATTAATAATAAATGTGTGCACACTTTTCTGGATTCTCAATTCTATTTCCTTGATCTCTCTGTCTGTCCCCATTTCAGTACACTTGTTGTTTTAGAGGGAGGATGAATTTGCCAAGACCTTGCTTCACCATTCCAGAAATTAAAGTGTTTCCTTGAACTCCTAGAACCAAACTCATCTTCATACCTTCATTGCTTGATGGAGTGTCTGGCCCTCTGTGGGTTCTCATCACAATTTAATGAGTGATTGAATGACAAATGAGCATACTGATATATTTATATTCATAAAACCCTTATCATCTTATTATTAAACTTAAAATACTTATAGTAATAATACTACTTATTTTAAGTTATTTCAGAGAATCAATATCAAAACCAGAAAGAACTGCATATTTGCCTGTACAGTGGTACCTCGAGATACAAGTACCCTAACATACAAGATTTTTGAGATACAAGCGATTTTTGCTTTGAAATATGAGCAACAGTTAAGATACGAGCAACAGTTGAGATACAAGTAATCGCGTGGATTGGCCGGCTGCACATGACCCACCAGTTTACAGCGATTCGAGCGTCTCATAGTTTCCCATGCCTCAAGGTTACGGAACAAATTAAACTTGTATCTCAAGGTACCACTGTAGTACTATTATTCATCCCCCTTTGATAACCACCTAGGAATGTGACTTTTCCTGATTAGATTGCAGTCTTTTCGAAGGCAGGAATTATGTGCTGCCTTTGAATTTCAGTGACCCAACACAGTGGTGGACATGTGGTCTGCATCTCAAAAAAATTAAACATGCTTCAGTTATTTCAAACAAATTAAACATGATTCCGTTATTTTAGTAAAGTATATTACATTAGGATTCCTTCCTTCCTTTCTTTTTTTCTTTCTTTCTTTCTTTTCTTTTTTTTTTTTTTTAAGAAATGTTCTCTAATGACTCAGATTTTGAAATCAAATCTCAACTTGAAAGAATTCTGGCTGTTCCACATTACTTTAAAGCTGAGTTTGATCATATCAAAAACAATTTGCGGAGCTTTCTTCTTATAACCTTTCTGGAAAGTATGGTAGTGATGATTCAAATATACTTCGAGGATATGACATTCAGTGAGGATTTTCTTTTTATGATGCATCATCTGAAAATAATAAGGAAACCTCAGTAATTATCCATGATTAAAGTATGTTTGCAAATGCAGTGCTATTGCAGCAACCAGAATTGCTGCCAATACTAAAGCAATTCTTGTGAATATATATAGCATTTACCTCGTCTGTTATGGGTGGGAAAGTTAAACTTGATGTGTCTTTCTCGTGGAAGGTTGCTCCAAACTGACAGGTAAGTCTTGAAGGGGATTCAGCAACACAAAGAGCAAAGCAAGTGCAGTGCTGCTTTAGGCTTCCTGAGCCACTGAATTATTTAGATGTTTTCCAATATAAAATTCTTTTTGCATTTCTCATTCTGAATCCCCTGTCAGTACTACCTTCCTCCTAAAACTTCATTCTTTGAAAATAGCTGCATGATTCCATCCAGATGTTAACAGACCCGTGCAGCCAGCGGGAGGACCTCTTTCTCTCCGGAGCAGTTACTGATCAGTGCGAATTAGTAGTACCCACCGCTGCACTCCCTGCTGCGTCCCAGCTCCGTCACACAATTTTTACAACCCATTTTATTTACTCCTTACAATGCCCCTTCAGTGTGATTAGCCTCATTCTGTAGATGATAATGTTAACTAGAGCTCACCGCTGTTCATCCACAGGCCCCAGACTTTTAAAGCACATGTTCTTAGGGAGAGGAAACAAGAAAGAATAAGATAACTATAAACTAATGGCTAAACACTTTAAAATTATATTTTGCAGAAATAAAAAAAAAATCTGTGTCAGAAGGGATCTAAATATCAATTCTTAAAAAACACAAAAACACACATATTTTTATTGATTTCAGAGAGGAAGGGAGAGAGAAAAAAATATCAGTTAGGAGAGAGAATTCTCAATTGCTGCCTCTTGCACACCCCACACTGGGGATCCAGCCCGCAACCTCTTGATTCATATGCCAACGGTCAACTACTGAGCCATGCCAGCCAGGCACACAACTAGACTTATAAATTTAAGAATACATCTTAAATATGTTCGTTCATGCTAGATTAATTTCCTTCTTTCCTTAAATTCTTCCTTCCTTATTTTTATTTATTTTTCTTTTTACTTATGAAAATGAGATGCAGAAAATTTGTGTGGAGTGGTATCAGCATCCAAGAAATAAAAGGCAGTTTAGGGCCAGATACAGAAGGTCTTGAACTTTTGGCTAAAGAATCTGGACATTACCCTATCACAGTGGTCAGCAAACTCATTAGTCAACAGAGCCAAATATCAATAGTACAACGACTGAAATTTCTTTAGAGAGTCAAATTTTTTAAACTTAAACTTCTAATGCCACTTCTTCAAAATAGACTCGCCCAGGCCATGGTATTTTGTGAAAGAGCCACACTCAAGGGGCCAAAGAGCCGCATGTGGCTCGCGAGCCACAGTTTGCCAACACTTCCCTATCAGCTAGGATGAGTGCTTTGGGGAAAAATTATTTAGTAGCCATTTTGTGAAAGTAAGGTAGGACTATGGAGAGTGGACTTACCTATATAAAGAAAAGCCTAAACAACGAAAAGACTGGTCAAGCGGTTGCTATGATGCACACTGGCCACCAGGGGGCAGATTCTCAACACAGGAGCTGCCCCCTGGTGGTCAGTGCACTCCCACAGGTAACCTCCAGTGGCTGGCCAACCTTCCGTGGTTCCTCCCCAGACCGGCTGGCCCCCCTGATCAGCCCTGATCACCAGCCAGGCCGAGAGACTCCATCTGTTCATGAATTCGTTCACTGAGCATCTAGTTATACTATCAGTGGAAATACTTTATAATTGCATGTCCTTATACAATTATAATTTTTTCCTTATAATAAAAATATGACACATATTTTAAGTGCTGATATATCTATAATCAATCACTGATTAATTCTGTAATATTTTCTTAAGAGTTTTAGATTTAAAACTCATCTCAATTGAGAAGGGTGTGCTATCATCTTGCCTGTATTCCGAAATGGCTGTTCTGGCTGCTGTGGGTAGAACAACCTGTAGCAGGAGGACGGGGTTGAGGCAGAGAGACTGAATAGGAGGCCATTGCAAGGAATGATGGTGGCCAGGCTCCAGCGGGTTGAGGTGAGGCAGTGGCACTTAGTGAGAGACTAACGTTCAGGAGAAAGAGACGAGCAGTGTCAGGATGACTTCAAAGTTTTAGAACCAAAAACCCAGGAAAGCTGAAGGGTATAGAGGGGCAGAGAGGCAGGGTGAAAGGGGTGCTTGTTTATGGTGGCAGACAGGTTTGTTCAGCAGTAAGAGCACTAGTTTAGTCATATTTATTCATGTTTTCCTCAAAAATAATACACTTTGAAATTTTGTTAAGATTGGTTTTATCGATCGTTACTAGCAGTTGGAGGAAATGCTAAGATTTTCTTATAGATCCCCAAATTTCAGGTCTTTAATGAGAGAGGTTTGTTTCTTCCTCAGATATCATTCTATAGTGAGCATATCAAGCTGTAGGCAGTTCTATCCCACATGGGATTTAGAGTCTCATGTTCTTTTCATGTTGAGGCTCTGCCTTCCCCTTGGAGACAATGACATATTGTTAGTTGCCTGTCGAGACTGGGTCACAGACATGTTTGTTTGGAGGAAGGAGGACATGGCCTTGGAAGTGTATACCCACACTCTGGCCCAAAAGAGGTTTATATCTTGTCTACTCTTATTCCCTTGGTGGGAGTTCAGTACATGCCCACATTTGGCAAGGAAGTCTGGGAAATGTAGTTTAGCAATGTGTCAGGATATAATTTCTTTACTGTGGATGACTGTACAGTGCAGATCTTAGGGGGTACCTGAAAATCTGTTTTATAAATATACTAGAGGCCCGGTGCACAAAATTCTTGCACTGGGGAGGAGGGGTTGTCCCTCAGCCCAGCCTGCACCCTCTCCAATATGGGGTATCTCTCTCACAATCCAGGACTTCTGGTTCCCAACCACTCACTTGCCTCTGCCTGATTGCCCATAAGCACAACCCTGCCAGCCTAATCGATGCCTAACTGCTCCCTGGCCAGCCCAATTGCCCCTAACTGCCCTCCCCTGCAGGCCTGGTTAACCCTAACTGCCCTCCCCTGCAGGCCTGACACTCCCAACTGTCCTCCCCTGCAGGCCTGGTCTCCCCCAACTGTCCTCCCCTACAGGTCTGCTCCCCCCAACTGTCCTTTCCTGCTGGCCCATTCACCCCTAACTGCCCTTCCTGCTGGCCTGATCACCCACAACTGCCCTCCCCTGCAGGCCTGGGTGCCTCCCAACTGCCTTCCATTGTTGGCCTGGTCAAGCCTATCTGCCCTCCTCTGCTGGCCATGTTACCCCTAAATGCCCACAAATGCCCTCCCTTACATGCCAACTTATGGCAGCCATCTTGTGTCCACATGGGGACACCCATCTTTGACCACATGGGGGTCACCATCTTGCCTTGGAATGATGGTCAATTTGCATATTACTCTTTTATTAGGTAGGATAATTTTGTTAAAAGTCTATTTTGTGTCAATGTTGGCTATATTCATAAGCATTTTTGTGCAGATAACTCTCAGACATGATATGTGTTATGGCATTAAAATTATGAGAACTGGTGCTCTATGATCATTCAGTTGCTTTTCCCCTGACCTTTTTTCAAGCCCTTGTTCATAACTGATTTGGATTCATGGCTATAAGTACCTATTTAGGGACTCG
>PVJN01027801.1:0-27755 GCA_004026805.1 Lasiurus borealis
CATTTCTTCCTTCTCTCCCGCTGCCACATTTCTTCCTTCTCTCCCGCTGCCACATTTCTCCCTTCTCTCCTGCTGCCTCATTTCTCCCTTCTCTCCCGCCGCCTCATTTCTCCCTTCTCTCCTCTGCTTTACAGTGACCTTTGCACCCCAGGCCTTCATTCACCCACTCTTTTCTCCTCCCCCTTCTCTGCTTGTGTCTGCTGTCCCCTACGCTCTCCCCTTCCTAACATCACGGTGTGGCGTTTTGTCACCAGACTGGGCCTCCCGAGGATAAATACACCCTGCCTGTGGCATCTTAGGGCGTCCGTGCTTGCTCGCACTTGAGGGATGGAGAAGGTAGGCTGCAGAGGTGGGGGTGCCATCAGCTTTGGGCTCCTAGGTTAGGGTCAGACCTGTGGTGGTCCAGCTGGCCGCTTCCCCACGATATTAGGGTTCTTTTCTCGCACCCAGCATTTCTGGAGAGTGCGGGGCCAGGCCCCCTGAAGCTCCAGCACAGCCGGGAATGCGGGTCCGGAAAGAAAGCGGCGGTCAAGCCACTCTCCCCTCGTTGACTCGGTAGCACACAGAGCCTCCCAAGCTGTTTTGCGCTTTGGTGTGGTTGTCCATCTTGCACGCTAATAGGAAGGAGCTAATAAACGGCAGCTGCTTTTATGCCAGTGTTTGCCATTGTTCGTACGTGGCACGGAATCTCCGCTGGAAGGAAGTCCTAAAAGCACCCGGGCAGAGCGCACGCTTTTATGCTGCCACTCGCGCTTTCACAATTTTTTCTGTGGAAACGTACGTTCCTTAAAAACCACAGTGGGCTTCCCAGGTGTCTATGCAGATCCATCAGGTGTCAGGTACACTCAAGCTTAACTCATAATCGCCTGGGCATCTAACGGTGCACAGATACAAACGTGTTGGTACCACATATATGAAACCTGTGGAAAGGAAATTCTCCAGTACAGCGCGGTGTCACTTAGTGTCACTAAGAGCCATTGTCCCCGGGGCTGGAGGCAGCAGCAGGGAGCTGAGTTCTACTCCGCTGTTGTTATGCCAGACCGACCCTCCTTGCACAAGGGCAGGTTAATGATACTCATTGTCCACTGCCAAGACCCTTCTTTCTTTCAGCAGTAGCCAGAGTGGCTGATTAAAAAGAAAACACTCATCATTCCCACTCTTTATTTTAGAGTACTCTTCATTTCAATGGCATGTTGCTGTGGAGATCTCTTTTTATTGTTGTTTTTTAAATATATTTTTATCTATTTCAGAGAAGGAGAGAAAGAAACATCAATGATAAGAGAGAATCATTGATTGGCTGCCTCCTGCATGGCCCACACTGGGGATTGAGCCCACAACCCAGGTATGTGCCCTTGGCTGGAATCGAACCTGGGACCCTTCAGTCTGCAGGCTGATGCTCTATCCACTGAGCCAAGCCGACTAGGGTATGTGGAGATCTCTAGCTGTGGGAGCAATTTGACTTTAGTGATTCAATAGGCAACTATTCTATAAATAATACTGATTTAATTATGCACAAGGCCTGATAATTAAAGCAACTTTATTCAAGGCCAGTGTAACGCTTGTGAGCCCCTGACTAGAATCATTTTCAGGCCCGATTAAATGAATTATTCCGTACTGATTGTGAAATATTCCCAGATAGCACCATTAAAGGCTGTGTTGAATTCAGATGGTTGCATTATTTTTTAAAGCTTGTCTTGGGATAACTTGCATTTCCCAGAACCTCTGAGCTCTGAACTGAGCGGTTCTGATCCAGCATTGATGGGATTTGCAAATTGGGCCTCGGAGATCACAGAATCCAGGTACCTTCCCAGTGCCAGAGTCCTCTTCGCAGTATTTCCTCAACAGGCAGTTGTCTGATTCTTAACCTCTTTCCCCCGCAAGGAAATTCTTTTCTTCCACCCGTATTTTGAGGCTGCTCACTCATCTTTCCGTGGTAGATCATTCTTTATTCCCAAGCCAAGATCCGCCTTCCTGAACCTCGTACCATTGTTCCCAGCTCTCTGCTCCATAGCCACACAGCAAATCTCCTTTGCCTGAGATAGTTAAAGCTGTCTGCTTTCCTACTTTCCATTCCCCCTTCTCCCACCTATAGTCTTCTCAAGCTCAAAATTCCTGCTTTTTTCAACAGCTGCTTATTTCAGTGAGTTTCATAGAGTGGGAAAATTCAAATAATATAATGAACACACATTCTCTACTAGCCAAAATGATCAGCTATTAATACTTAGTCATATTTTTCTTAAGTAAAGGAATAAAAACATTACAGAAATAGGTATTTCCCCCCTTGATCAGCTCTCCTAGTGTCATCAGTTTCATGCTTATATAGGTATGTACAAACAATAGATAGATTTGTTTTGGATCTCTGTTTTAATTTGCATAAATGATGGTATTATGCATATGTGTATGTATTTTGTCCACACAGCAAAATGTCTTCGATCTTTACATATGTTTTGTGTTAATCTTTCTGTACTATACACTTAGTGGCCAGATTATTATTATCTCATATATATATATATATATATATATATATATATATATATATATATATGTATACGGCCCGATGCATGAATTGTGCATGGGTGGGGTCCGGCCAGCCTGGCCGCAGGGTGAGGGTCGGGGAGGGCATGGGCAGTTGGCCGGCCTGCCTGCTGGTCTAACTCCTGGTCGAGGGGACAATTTGCATGTTAGCCTTTTATTATATAGGATATGCATTCAGAGATCATAATAACCTGGCCCCTCGGTGAATATTGTATTAGTCATTACATATAACTAATATTGTAGGCTGTTTCCCATATGGGCCTATGGTTGGATTGTACCTAGTCCCTTCCCCTTTTGAAGTTAGCTGTGGCCATGTGACTTGCTTCAATCAGTGAAATGTCAGCAAAAGTAATGGGTGTACTTCCAAATGAAAGGTGTTTGTTTGTATGTGTGTTTTAACATTATATATATATTATTGACTTCTTATAGAGAGGAAGGGAGAGGGATAGAGAGCCAGAAACATCGACGAGAGAGAGACATCTATCAGCTACCTCCTGCACACCCTCCACTGGGGATGTGCCCACAACCAAGGCACACGCCCCTGACCAGATTCGAACCCGGGACCTTTCAGTCCACAGGCTCTATCCACTGAGCCAAACCAGTCTCAGCTGTTTGTGTTTTACTACTCACCAGAGGGAAACATCGATGTGAGAGAAACATCAGTCGGTTGCCTTCTGTACGTGCCTCAGCTGGCAATCGAACCCGCAACCTTTCAGCAGAAGATGATGCTCAACCACCGGAGCCTCTCGGGCCAGGCCCGATGGAAGTTTGAAGAGCCAGTCTGAAATTCACCTCATCTCATTCCCCCTGGCAACTAGAGATGGAGCCTCTGTCAGCCTGGGTCTAAGAATAGGTACACTGAGCTTCGTGCCAACTTAAATATGTAACATAAGGAATACATAGACTTTGGTTGTGTGAAGCCACTCAAGTTTTAGGTTGCTTTTGTTAAACTGAACCCATTGCGATGGATAAGTAGACCTACAACATTATTTTTACTAGTAGCTGCTGCACAGTATCCCAGAGTGTGAATCAACCTGTTTCTGCCTTGCCATTCTCCTATGTACAGAAGCCTAACTACTTCCTGAGTTTTGAATTTATCAACAATTCTGTCTTGGTAATTGTGTACATTTGTGAGAATTACTCCAGAATACGTATCTAGAAATAGGACTGCTGGGTTACAGGGTCTAAGTTATTTTCAGTGTTACAGGATTTGTCTTTACTATCCCAAGTGGCTATACCAATTTACATTCTCACCCTTTTAACTGTCATTTGTGGGAAACGAGCCCCAAACCTTTTTCTGGTCTTGGTTCCCCTCCCTGCACTTTCTTTTGTTGGTCATTGTTTCTCGGTGATACTCAGACTGGAACTTTGTTGTCCGGTTTTATCCAGCTGAGGTAGATATGTTTCCAAATTCAGCCCGGCCTGAGTAGCTGTATCACCCTGTGGTATTTGCTGGCATCAAAACCCGAACTGCTCTATTTAGGAAACAGAATTTTGAAAATTGCAGTGGCTTTACATATGTTCTAGTTAAATTTCATTCTGTTTTTGCTTATCATACTAACTTTTGAATCTTCCCCTTTTCTCTGATGAATATTATTCCTTGGTAATAACCCTAAGTTTATGCTATTGATCAACGTTTTGATCAGCACAAGGGAAATTATGCCCCTCTCCAGTCTGTTGGTTGATCTGTTTTCTATGAGTTTTCATAAACGAGACATTGTGATTCTGCTGTCATAGGCGCTAGTCTTTTAGCCCCGAGGAGAGGAGCGAGATGGTTTTCAGAATTCTGACCAGCCATGATACCTGTGCTCTCCCCGCAGCTAGGGTATCTTTTCTCACGGCACCAGCCCAAACCTGCTCGTAGTTCCGGCAATTGTAAGGACTCCCCTGGCCAGTAGCTCGGGTCATTACAAGTTCGGCTTGCTGGCAGTCTTTCTCCTGTTTGTTGAGACCAAGTACACGCCTAATTTCCAATTACTGTTGTTGTATTTGGATGCTTAATTACATATGTCAGAATCCCAACTCAAATTAGCCTGAAAAAACAAAAAGGAGGTTTATTGGCAAATGAGTATCCCAGGCACTGCCACCTGGAGGGATGGCTGCATCCTCCCACACGTGGCAGCCCTAAACCTCCTTCTCTCGGGCAGGATATATGCAGCAGGCGCGGTGCCTCTTTTTCAGTACGTACTTCTGTCAAAAAAAAAAAAATCCGTGGATGACTTCATCTAGCCTGGGTCGTGAGCCTTACACCAAGGAGTTGTGTATGTGCTGGGGCGATAGAGCTTGCCTTCACCCAGACCACACGGACTGAGAGTGAGCCCTCATTCATCCCTCTTTTATACATGCGCTGAGTGTGTACTCTGTAACAGGCACCGTGTCAGGCTCCGGGATTATCCCTTAAACAACACAGACACAGTCACCGCTTTCTTAAAATGTGCAGGTGCAGAAAACACGGACTTTAAGGCGCTCACAGCAATAAAGGGGGAGTCACTGAGGCCGGCAAGTGAATGACAGGGGTTCTGACCTGCGCTCGGGCAGACGAGGGCAGGCTGCCCCAGAGAGGTGTTGTTTGGGTTTATCTGACAGGAGTCGGCGTTGGCTGGGGAAGTGGGAAGAGTGATGATGGGCGATCAGAAGCGCCTTGGGGAGGGAGGAGCACAGGCAGAGCCGTGGAGTCAGGGAGGAGGATAATGCAGGCCCTGCGGAGACCAGACTGGAGGGGCAGGGAGGCGCAGGTGGGGATGGAGAAGCAGGTGAGCACCACCTCTAGGAAGGCCGCCGGGCTTGCGAGAGGTTTGGGAGCCAGACAAGGTTTAAGCAGCAGTTCAAAGTGATGAACAGCCCTGGTCCATGTGGGTAACTCAGTCCCTGAGATACAGCTTAGTGTAGCTAATTATGAGGCCCAGAGAACCCACACTATCTGTCCAGACCTGGTTCAGGCAATGCCCATCTCCCCGGAGACAGTCTTCACTGCCCCTGCCTTCCTGCCGCCGGGAGGGGGTGCGTTTTCCTCCATCCCTGCTCCCTTGCTGCCCTGCTCAGAGGACTCTCGTGGTGCTGATGACCCCATCCAGGGCTGGGCAGGACTTGCTGGTGTGGAGCCAGGCTCATGATTGGCAGGCTAATGATGGGCATCTGGACAAGTTACCCCAGCAGGCCTGCCTGTGAAAGGCCTACCTGCCAGGTTGTCCCTCACTTGGCATCTGAGAGCTGGATGTCCACCAGGGTTGCCACCATTCCCAGAACTGATGCGGGCGGTTCACTGCGCCTGAGCCGTTGATACAAACAGTGTCGTTTCTGCTCAACCCCTGCTTTCCTTCCTGGAGTCTGGAACCTTGATGTTTGCCAAACAAAGGGTACGTACCCATGTGACAAGCCTCCCCTCAGAAACCTTGTGCCCTGAGTCCCCGCTGAGCCTCCCTGGTGCACCACCTTTCACACGCGCTGTCCTGACCGGTTGCTAGGGTGATTACGTGCAACCAGTGTAACTCCACTGGGAGAGGGCTCTTGGGAGCGGCTGGCTGGTGTCCCTGTATTTCACTCTGTGCGCCTCTCCCTTTGCTGATTGGCTTTGTGTCTTTTCAATGCAATAAATCAGAGTCACGAGTATGATTATATGCCACGTTACCGGTATGCGCGTCCTAGAGAATCACAGAACTTGGGGGGGGTCTTGGGGACCTCTAACACAACACCCTGGCATAACAATCCTTCCTGTATAATAAAAGGCTAATATGCAAATTGTCCCCTCAGCCAAGGGGCGGGGATGGCCCACCAAATGCCCGTGGCCCCTCCCCCAGCTGGCCCCACCCCTGACCAGCACACACCCCTCCCCTGATCGGGGGCAGAGCCAGTCCACCAACCGCCCATAGCTCCCCAGCCGTCCTTGCCCGATCTGCCGCAATTGGGGCGGGCCAGCTAGACCCCACCTGTGCACGGATTCGTGCACTGGGCCTCTGGTTGTTAAATATCTGTTCACTTATTCAAAGGGGAGTGCGGACCTGGTGAAGAACGAGGGCAGAGGAAGG
This sequence comes from Lasiurus borealis, assembly GCA_004026805.1. Lineage (NCBI taxonomy): Eukaryota > Metazoa > Chordata > Mammalia > Chiroptera > Vespertilionidae > Lasiurus > Lasiurus borealis. The sequence continues at coordinate 6,561 of PVJN01027801.1, forward strand.
GACTCTGCTGGGCAGTGATTCTCCCCTCCTTTTGAGCAGTCAGCTGTGGCCCTAAACTGTACTCTGTGCTCTTCTAAACTACAGTTTTAATCTGGTAAGGCAAACTCTCCCCCCAAATTTTCCTGGTGAGATTTTCGGATTGTGATACCCCTTCCATGGCTCCCCAGTGCTCACAGATTCTCTCGTGGACTGCTGATGTCTCAAACACTGCATGTTAAGAGCGTAGGGGTCATTTGGGTACTTTTCATTTTTATAGTTTTTCATTTGGGGAAAGCGAAATATTCCTGTTTCCAGTCTGCGCCCATTGTGATATTTCCGAAGGGAAAACTGAATGCGACCATTCAGTAATCGTAGAGAAAAGGGAAAATCGGTTGAGACACTGAACGAAAGACCTTATGTTAAAAACCTTTGAGGGAGGAAAGCATCCCGAGCTGACAGAGCAGAGGCGGGCTGGCGGAGTGGCTGTCACCGCTTTGCATTTCGAACAGTAAACCTGAAAGCGCAGGATCTGTGACCACTGGAGCCGAAATGCTGTATTCGGTGTTTCTCACGAAAGAGCCTTTACCGTAAAAACATGCCCTTCTCCTCGGCTCTGGTGATCCTCCAAACGTGAAGTGCAGAGAGAGCACTGACCAGGGCCAGAGCCACGCCGGCACACAGGAGCGTGACGGCGACCCCGTGTCTGTGCGTTGGCCGGCTCCCGGAATGGTGTCTCGGAAGGAGTAAAATCGCCCCTCTGTTCTGAGCACGTGGTGTGGACGGCGGCCTGGGAGGGTGCCAGTTGGTGGCGGCACCTGCGCCTCCTTGGTGGTGCAGCCCAACAAGCCACAGGCGGCTCTCTGGCCCCTGGAGTGCGGCTCTTCCACAAAACACCACGGCCTGGGCGAGTCTGTGTTGAGGAAGTGGCATTAGAAGAAGTTTACGTTTAAAAAATGTGGCTCTCCAAAGAAATGTCAATCATTGTCCTGTTGGTATTTGGCTCTGTGGGCTAAAGAGTTTGCCGACCACTGATCTAGCCAGTCGGCTGCAGCTCTGGGGCAGGACAAGCAGTGGACGTGAGAATAAAATCAAGCACCGCCCCCCTCCCCCCCCAAAAAGAAAAAAGAAACAGGCTTCTGCTGATAATAGCGATCAGACACCTTCTCTCGCGTTAAACAGCCTGAGGAATCCTGGTGCGGTGGCCTATTTGCAGTATGCAAATCGAACACGGGCAGAAGGTGCTCAGATCTGACCTAGAAACGTGAGACGTCGGGAGAGAGACCGAATACCCCACGGGGGACTCCCGGGACAATTACCTCGAGTCTAGTGGGTGGAATACAACTCCGAAAGGAAACCGGGTGTTTTGAAGGAAGAATTAATGTATGTCGAGGCAAAGGCTTCGTGCCGGCCTTTGTTTATTGTAAGTCCTCAAAGGGGTATAGGAATCGAGGTCCGCCAGCGTATGGGAGGGCTTCGGAGACGAAGGGAAAGCAGCGAAGGGTTTTGACAGCAAAATCCCGCGGTATCAGCTAGAACCATATGAAATTGCTCAGACTCTGAGCTCTTGACCTGCAACAATGGCAATTTCATATGGTTTAGCCTAATATACATTAGTTTTATCGTATGAATACTTTAAAACTACTCTCAGTTTATTGTCTTGGGCTTAACTTTATCAGAGGTGGAAGGATATTAATTCTTAGAAAGGCTTTTTTAATAATAATTTATGATATATCCATCACTTATCAAACCAGCGGATTTTTAGCACCTCGGGATGTAGCTGGTGTACAAAAACTGCACATATTCAATTGTGTATATCATTTTATGAGTTTGGACACATGCATATACCCGTGAAACCATCACCACAATCAAGGTAACAGACATATCCATCACCTCCAAAAGTTTCCTGGTGCCTCTTTTTGTGTGATAAGAACACTTAACATGAGATCTGCCCGCTTACATTTTTAGGTGTGTAATGCAGTGTCATTAGTAGGCAGTCTGTTGTATAGCAGATCTCTGGAACTTACTCATCTTGCGTACCTGAAATGTTATACTTACTGACTGACAATTGCCCGTTCCCCTCGCCAGTCCCTGGCAAGCACCAACCATTCTTCTCTCTGCTTTTGTGAGTTTGACTACTTTAGACACCTCATATACACTGTGTGACCAGATTATTATATATATTAAAGGCCCGGTGCATGAATTCGTGCATGGGTGGGGTCCGGCCAGCCTGGCGAGGGGGAAGGGACATGGGCAGTTGGCCAGCCTGCCTGCTGGTCGAACTCCTGGTTGAGGGGACAATTTGCATATTAGCCTTTTATTCTATCGCATAGACACTGAGTGGCCAGATTGCTATGCGTTCAGAGATCCTCATCATCTGGCCACTCAGTGTCAGTGTAATCTTGGAGTATTTGCCCTTCTGTGACAGGCCTTTTCATTTAGCATCATGTTCTCAAGGTTCATCCATGTTGTTGCAGATGGCAGGTTACATTTTTAAGGGCTGAAGAATATCCTATGGGGTGTGTGTGTGTATGTGTATGTGTGTGTCATGTTTTATTCATTCATCTGTCAGTGGACATTTGAGTCGTTTCCATATCTTGCTGTTGTGAATATAGTGAATGTGAGGGCACAGGTATCTTTTCAAGATCCTGACTTCAATCCTTTTGAATATATATTGCTTATCATTGATCATGTGCGTTCTGGCATATGTCTTTAGTAACTCCTTCACAGTTCAAACCTTTGAAAGAGGTTTATAATTAATCTTTTGAGTTGGTATCTGCCCTTCCTTTACTGGGGTGCAAATGGAGAGAATAGGGATTGTGACTAAAAAGAATAGGGATTCTAATAGCGATGCTAATTAACTCCTCTTCAGGGGAGGTTTTAGGGGTGTGGGATGTGTTACTCTAACATTCTCATTAGCTGGCTAACTTCTTTTTTAATGCTCACCTGAGGATATTTTTCTATTGATTTTTAGAGCAAGTGGAAGGGGGATAGAGAGAAAGAAAGAAACATAGATGTGAGAGACACATCGTTTGGTTACCTCCTGCATGCCTCCTGTCAAACCTGCAACCAGTTACATGCCCCTGACCAGAATCCAGCTCGAGACCCTTTGGTGCCCGGGCTGATGCTCGAACCACGGGCCAGAGCACCTACTTAACTTCGGATGGCAGGCGCCACTCACCTCTCGCTGCGAAGGGAGCCACAGCCGCGCTCTCCTGGCAGCTGGGGTGCCCTTTGCCCTCTGCAGGAGCTGCTGTCACCCTTGTCTTCTCTGGGAACAAGTGTCTGACCCGGTCCGATCCTGTCATTAGCTAGAGTGCCCTCTTGGTGGAGCCCAGCAGTAGTGCCAGCTTGGGAGAATCATTCAATCTCTAATGTGGTTCACTGTAGTAAGACCGAGGTGTGTGATAAAATCTTCACTCTAGCCAAGACCGGTTTGGCTCAGTGGATACAGTGTCGGCCTGCAGACTGAAGGGTCCCAGGTTCGATTCCGGTTAAGGGCATGGACCTTGGTTGTGGGCACATCTCCACTGTGGGGCGTGCAAGAGGCGGCTGATTGATGTCTCTCTCTCATCAAAGTTTCTGACATTCTATCTCTCTCCCTTCCTCTCTGTAAAAAATCAAAGAAATATATATATTTTTTAAAAATCTTCATTCTATAGTCAGTTCTATCAGTTAACTATTGCTATAAACCTAGCCACTTCCAAAGGTAAGAGCTCAAAATACTAACTATTTCTTTAGTCCATTATCCGGCAAGTTGACCATTTGAGCTTGGGGTCAGCTCGGTGGGTCTCCTGTTCTAACCGGCCTCCCTCATGTCCACGGGCAAGTGCAGGGCAGCAGGGAGCCCCGCTCCAGAAATGGCTGGCTGTGGGCGGGGGCCCTGGTGGGGGCAGGAGCCCCGGACTCTCTCTCTCGCCTGCAGCAGACAGGGCGGCTGCTTCACGGGGGCTGAGCAGGTGCCTGAGGCTGCACGGGAGAAGCGGGGCTCCCTGCGACCCAGGCCCAGCACCGTGAATGCCCCTCCCCTCTGTACAGTCTCTCACGCCGCGCCGGTGGCCGGCAAACGGCGGCTCTGCCCACCTGCCCACCGCTGAGTTTGCCCACCGCTGCCCCAAGCGGGTCCCAGAGCAGGTCCAGACTCAGGGAGGGGAGAAGTTCCCGTCACCTGGGAGGGCATCGGGGAGGCTGGGGAATTAGGGCCATTTTTACTGCCACACAAACAAAGCCCGCTCTTCTGGCCCAGCCGGGGTTCTCAGCGCTTAGAGCGCTGGCCAGAGGCCAAAGGGTCACGGGTTCACTTCCCAGGCCAGGGCATGTGCCTCAGTTGCAGGTTGGATCCCCAGCCTGGGTCAGGTGTAAGTGGGAGGCAAAATGTATATGTATGTGTATGTGTATGTGTATATGTATATGTATATATGTGTGTATGTATATGTCCCACCAGTTTACCATGACTAGAGCGTCTCATAGTTGCCCATGCTTCAAGGTTACGGAACAAATTAAACTTGTATCTCAAGGTACCACTGTATATCCCCCTCCCTCCTTTTTTCTCTCTCTCCGTCTCTCCCTTCCACTCTCTCTAAAGTCAATGGAAAAGTGTCCTTGGGTGAGAATTTTTTAAAAAATATTTAAGGTTCTTCTTCTAAAGCCTTCAGTTAATCCTTTAACATCTAAAGACTCATGCATTCAGAGTTCAAGACTAATCAAGGTAAACACTGATCAGAAGCAAATAGGAGAGTCTTAAAATGGTTCCTAAGTCCAGGCCTTGCTGGGAGTCCTTTTGGGAAGCTGAATTTGGGGGGGGGCACTTGGATACTCTGATAAGGAAGGCACCTCCCGTTGTAAGTCAGCCGTTAGTTCCAGGTCCTTGCTACTAAACGAGGCATAGAACATAAAAGGCGGATTGGAATGCAGCTGCAGGTTCTCCTGAGGGCGGAGGGCCGGGGTCTCCTTCCTCTCCCATCTGGATGCGCCTGTTGACTCCTTCACCCCCCAAAATTGCGTACGTGACTTCTGAGGCTTCACCCTCCGTGCAGTGAGCTCCTGCATTGTTCGGGGGGCCCCTGAGCCGCCCCGAGGCCTCCTGCGTGCGCTCCAGAGATAGGCTCCTCCGAGCCCCGTCATCCCCGGCCGAGGCGCCAGATAAACGGAGGAGCCTCCGACCCTTCCAGCGCTGCTTCCCGGCCGAGGGCCCTGGCAGGCGGAGCAGACAAAGCCATCCCTGGCCGGCCTTTATCTGCGCGCCGGACCCCAGGAATCGGGGAGCTGATAACACGGCAGTTGTTTCACAACGACGTGTCACACCGCCGCTGACACCTAGAACCGCATCAGTTCCTAGGCACGGCTTCTTCTAAGAAAACCGTGGATGCCGAAACCGGTGTGGCTCAGTGGATGGAGCATCAGCCTGCGGACTGAGGGGTCCCAGGTTCAGTTCCAGTCAAGAGCACGTACCTTGGTTGCAGGCACATCCCCAGTAGGGAGTGTGCAGGAGATGGCTGATCAATGTCTCTCTCTCATCGATGTTTCTGACTCTCTATCCCTCTCCCTTCCTCTCTGTAAAAAATCAATAAAATATATATGTATTAAAAAAATAAAATAAAATAAAAATACAAAAGCCGATCTTCGCTGCTGAACTAGACCAAAGCCAAGCAGGGAGCCGGGTTGGGCCTACGGGCCATAGGTGGCCGCTGCCTGCTTTAAAGAGCGTGTAGTACTTGTAAACTGAAAACCACAGGCTTCCAGTCAGGATGGCTCCGATTTCCTGCTTCCAACTTACGTCTTCTTTCTGAGCACCGTGATGACTGGTAACATGGAAATTAGACATATCTGTGATCAAAAAAACAAAACAAAACACCTCTGGACCAGAAACAGATCAACCAGTAAGATGTTTAGTGACAGGCCTCCAGTTACTGACATGCTGCGATCTACATCCAGGAAAAGGGTCCGCGTGGCTAGGACGTCTATTTCTGTGGATAATGAGGCTCAGAACACTCAGTAAGGGGGGCCGTGATCCCTGCCTGTGAAGTCAGGGATTGCCCATGGACAGAGACAGGAAAAGAGATTATTCCGATTTGGAGGTGCAAGCAGGAGAGCAGAGTCTCTGGGCCAGAGACTAATGTGCTGGCTTACTTTGGAGTCTGGACCTTTCTCCCTGTGAGTGCGAGGAAGCAGCTCTCAGTGGATAGAGGGTAAATGAAGGAGGAAGAAAGGAGTTTTCCCCAAGGTTAGGCTGCAATCAAAAATTTCAAAGCAAAATGGTGACAATTGTCCAAATTAGCAGGCAGTAAATACATTCACCCCATAAATGATGAGAATCATTTTAGAATGACTCTTATTTTTTGTAAATACGTTTTTATTGAGTTCAGAGAGGAAGGGAGAGGGAGAGAGAAGCATCTATGATGAGAGAGAATCATGGATCGGCTGCCTCCTGCATGCCGCCCACTGGGGATGGAGACCGAAACCCGGGCATGTACCCTGACTGGGACTCAAACAGTGACGTCCTGGTTCGTAGATGGATGCTGAACCACTGAGCCACACCATCTGGGCATCTGTGTATGGTGCCAGGTGGGTACTGGCAATACTAGGGGGAACACCTTGTAAAGTATATGTTTGTCTAACCAACAAGCTGGACACTTGATACTAATACCAAATAGTATTGAATAGAAACTGTAATTAATTTTTTTATTTAAAAAAGAATGAATTAGAGGAAGAAAATTCATGTCAGTGTTAAAACAGGAAGGAAGAGCCCTGGCCGGTATGACTCCGTTGGCCCGAGCTGTACACCATCACGGTGGTGGGTTCGATTCCCAGTCAGGGCACATACCCAAGTTGCAGGTTCAATCCCCAGTCGGGGTGCAGGCAAGAGGCAGCCGATTGATGTTTCTCTCTCTCATCAATGTTTCTCTGTGTGTGTCTTCCTCTTCTTCTCTCCCTCTCTGTCCCTTCCTCCCTCCCTCGCCCTGCCTCTCTCTAATATCAATCTAAAATTTGTTAAAGGAAGTGAAAGAAAATAGAGGAAAATAAAAACGGCACACAAAGTATTTTTAAGAAGAAAACCATTTCTCCATTTAGAGCTGTCTAAGAATTAGAACCGGTTGCCTCGTTAGCTAATGAGCTTGCTCTCACTGTCAGGGCGAGTTTAGATGTTCTGGTCAGCTGCATCGAAAGCTACATCGGGGAGTGTCTTTGGGGGTTTGGGGGGTTTCGTGGCTGTTCCATTCTCAGCAGTTCGCCCCCGGTTGGAAGCATCACAAACGAATGAGCTCTTCTGTGGAACTGACCTGCCTTGGCTGGCAGCTCTCCACAGATTCATCAAATCAATGGGCCAAGTTAATTTATGCGCCTTTGATCTTGAAGGCTGACTTGAAACCGCAGGTCCTCGGGTTTTTTAAAAACATATATTGAGGCTGAGCACCCAGGAACATTTCATTGCTCGGACCATCAACCCACGGTTTGGGCTCGCAGGTGTATTTCGGACAAGTAGCCACTTTCCACGCAAAACAATGAGTCTTTAAGGCAGGTTTTTGAGTTTCGTTTTTATCTGCCCCTCGCTTGTGTGAAGCACTGTTTCTTGGAAGAATGAAAACAGCAGTGAGATGATAGGAGAAGTGGATACAGAAGAAATGCCTGTTTTCTTTTAATTCCTATTCTCATAGGGATGCTTTCCATTAACGTAGAAGTTTGCTTTCCTCGCGCCAAGAGGAGCTCATTCTTCCCATCGATGCCCTCTAGCCCTCATCTCGGAACTTCTAGCGATCCCTTCAGGTAGCCTGGCAGACAGCTCCCGTGTGACCCTCTGCTTTTGTCTCAAATGACTCGTCTGGATCCAAACCTGGGTGACTAGGGCGTGAACAGCGCAAGTGACTGCGCTCGACTAATTCTCAGAAAGCCACATTTTACTCAGTACTTTCCCACTCTCTCACCGCCGTGTCTTCACAGAGCTGACCGGCGGTGCAGCCCATTCACTCGTTCTACTTCTCCAGGTGCACATTTCAGGTTCTCTGCGTCGACCTTTGGGAAACGCTAATGCATAGTAACAGGGCGATCATTCAGACAGGGAAGCTAGAACATGCAAGTATACGAAAAAATCAGTCTCCACCCTCCCAGAAAAAGCAGGAGCACGGCCTAACCGGTGTGGCTCAGTGGATAGAACATCGGCCTGCGGACTGAAGGGTCCCAGGTTCGATTCCGGCCAAGGGCATGTGCCTTGGTTGCGGGCACATCCCCGTGGGAGGTGTGCAAAAGGCAGCTGATCGATGTTTCTAGCTCTCTATCCCTCTTCCTTCCTCTCTGTGAAAAATCAATAAGATATATTTTTAAAAAAAGAAGCAGGAGCCCTATGTATGATAATATTTATCTTTTAAGGAAAAACAGGTGCCTTCTTGTTACCCCTGACTCCCCTTCTAATGGCGCACAGACAGGGGGCAGCCTTCCAGTTCTCCCGGGCCCGGGGGTTTTACTCAGTGCTCAGCCTGTGCGTGCCCTTGGTCTGAGAGAAAGCACGCGAACCTCTCCCAGGTCCACGGGCTGATCCTTTTTCTTTCTCAATTTGACACGTTCCAGCGACGCTAGGAACACGACTTCAGTGCCCTTGGCGTCATTTGCTTGCTTTCTTGACAGCTAGTTCTTTTGGAAATCATTTTTTGTTTTGTTTTCAAGTAATACCTTTTGAGATGATAGGCATAACTTCAGCAAGGATTGCAGAAACAGTGCCGGCCACACTTCCCGTTCCAGATAAGATAGAGCGGGCGCATTCACTCTGGGCCGGTTAAATGTAATGATATAAGTAACTTAAAAGTAAACGGGTGGGGAAAGATAAACCATGCAAATCTCAAAAGAAAGTTGCAGTGGCTGCATTAACGTCAGATAAGACCTCAGAGCAAAGAAAATTATCAGGGACAGAGACATGATTCACAGGGTCCATCCAGAAGATACGCCGATCTTGAATGTGTGTGCATCAAACATCAGAGCTTCAAAGTACCTGAAGCAAAACTCGACATAACTGAATTGAGAAATAGGCAAATACATAATTATAGTTGTGAAACTTTAATGCTCCTTTCTTTTGTTTTTTTTTTAATATATTTTATTGATTTTTTTACAGAGAAGAAAGTAGAGGATAGAGAGTTAGAAACATCGATGAGAGAGAAACATCAATTGGCTGCCTTCTGTACACCCCCTGTTGGGGATGTGCCCACAACCAAGGTGCATGCCCTTGACCAGAATCGAACCCGGGACCCCTCAGTCCGCAGGCTGACGCTCTATCCGCTGAGCCAAACCAGTCAGGCTAATGCTCCTTTCTTAATAGTTGATAGAACCAGTAGATGGAAAATGAGCAAGGATATAGAAGAAATTCCACCACCAGTCAACTGATCTAATTGACATAGAAAGCTTCAGTTGACAACACCATAATATATTTACTTTTCAAGTCCACATGTAACATTAACCAAGGTAGACTACATCCCAGGTCATAAAACAAACCCCAGCAAATATAGAGACTTGAAATCATACAAAGCATATTATCTCATCATCATGAAATCAAATTAGAAATCCAAATCAGACTACAGGAAAGTCTCCACACACTTGGAAACTAAACAGCACACTTCTTATTGATCCATGGATCAAGGAGGAAGTCTCAAGGGAAATAAAAAATACATTGAGCCCTGGCCAGTGTGGCTCAGTTGGTTGGAGCCTTGTCCTGTGTACCAGAATGTCTTGGGTTTGATTACTGGTTAGGAGCACATATCTAAATTGTAGTTCCATCCCTGGTCAGGGTGTGGCGCACTTGGGAGGCAACCTATCAGTGTATCTCTCTCACATTGATGTTTCTCTCCTCCCTCCCTCCCTCCCTTCCTCCCCTTCTCCTCCTCTCTCCCCTCTCTTTTCCTCTCTCTCCCCCCTTTCCCTTCCTCTTTAAAATCAGTTTTAAAAAATACATTGATCCAAAACCAGTTTGGCTCAGTGGATAGAGCATCAGCCTGTAGAATGAAGGGTCCCAGGTTCGATTCCGGTCAAGGGCATGTATCTTGGTTGCAGGCATATCCCCAGTAGGGGGCGTGCAGGAAGCAGCTGATCCATGTTTCTCTTTCATCGATGTTTCTGACTTTCTATTCTTCTCCCTTCCTCTTTGTAAAAAGTCAATAATATATATATTTTTAAAAATACATTGACCAGTATGAAAATGAAAATACAGCATATCAAAACTTGTAGGATGTAGCTAAGTCAGTGCTGAATGGGCAGTGTTTTAAACTATGTTTTTCGTTATTTCAGAGAGAAGAGAATTATTAACCGGCTGCCTCCTGCACACATCCAACTGGGGATCAAGCCCACTCTCGGGCATATGCCCTAACTGGGACTTGAACCGTGACCTCCTGGTTTGTAGGTCAATGCTCAACCACTGTACCACACTGGCTAAGCTTGAATAGGAAAATTTAAAGCACTACATGCTTCAATGAGGAATAAATGAAAGGTCTCAAATGAGTAATCTAGGCTTTTACCTTAAGAAAGTAGAGGGGAAAAGTAAAACTCAAAGCAAGCTGGAGAAAAGAAATAATAAAGAAGAAGTTCATGTGGTTGAAAACAAAAGCAATAGAGGAAAACAATGAATCAGAAAGCTGGTTCTTCGACAAGAGAGAGTCTGACTTCATTGGTAATGAGTGCAGTTAGAGCACTGGGGTTTTTACAAGCTCCCGAGATTCCGCCGGGTCAGAGGGGCACAGAACCTCTGCCGGCGAGGCTGGGTACACTTTCTTGGGGTCTGACCGGTATCGGCATTGATGGCCCAGCGCCTTTCGTGTTTCTTGGGGAAATTTTGTGGCCATTTCCTTTCCTCTCACTTTCTGTTGTCCTCAAAGTCAGTACCGACTCTTGCCCTTGAACGTTAGCTTGCCCTTGAACGTTAGCTTGCCCTGGGCACTGCTCCGTCCCCCCCCCTCCAGTCCACATCCTCACCACCTTGATTGATTGTGGTACCGACCCTGAAACCCCCCTCTGTTGGTCTGCAACACCTCATTGGTCACCAGTTTTCGGCTGTGATCACCCAAGCCATAGTGACAGCGTGTCTCGCGCACCTGGTCCTGTGGCCCTCACTCCAGGAAGGGCTTGATTTCTCAGTTCTGGCGCCAGTTCAGTGCCTGCCCTCTCTAACGCCGCATTCCCAGTTGGTGTGCGATGGATTTGAATTTGCTCAGTAAGTTTGGGATTGTACTGTGTCTTTGGCCTTACATGTGCGGCTCACCTGCCTGTTATTGTTACTAAAACCTGGGTTAAAGCTTATTTTTTCTCTTAATAAGTTCTGATGATTATTTTTAAATCCGGTAGACATGTGAGTAAATATTTCGCTGTGGAAGCAACTCACAGCAGCAGGTAAATTCATTTCTGTTGGAAAAAAACAGCAGTAAACGTTCTTCTTGTTGATTTACTTCATTCTTAAGAGGTCTTATTGGCAAATGGTATTTTATCTTAAAAGGATTTATGTTTGGTGAAATGTCTCTTTTTATGGACATGCCAAGCCTGCTTATTTATCTGGATGGTTGAAATTGTTGAATATATGTAAATAAATTACAAAGAAAATGTACTACTAATTTTTGATGCTTTTTTTAGTTTCAATGAATGTACTTTTTTTCTTGTCAACTACAGTTTACTTTCAATATTACTTTGTGTTGGTTTCAGGTGTACAGCATAGTGGCCAAAGTGGCACCCCTGATATTTCCAGTACCCGCCTGGCATCCGCATAGTTATTACAAAATTATTCACTCTGCTGTACCTTATATCCCCATGACTGCTTTCTAACTACCAGTCTGTACTTCTTCCTCCCTTCACCTCTTTCCCCCAGTCCCCTAATTCCCCTCCCCTTTAGCAACCCCCATTCTGTTCTCTGCGACTTTATTTCTACTCTGCTTGTTCATTTATTTTATTCTTTAGATTCTACATGTAAGAGAAATCATATGGTACTTGTCTTTCTCTGACTGACTTATTTCACTTATATACTGCTAAACATTTTTCACTTTTTTAAAATATATTTTATTGATTTTTCACAGAGAGGAAGGGAAAGGGATAGAAAGCCAGAAACATCGGTGAGAGAGACATCGATCAGCTGCCTCCTGCACAACCCCTACTGGGGATATGCCCGCAACCAATGTACATGCCCTTGGCCGGAATCGAACCTGGGACCTTTCAGTCCCCAGGCTGATGCTCTATCCATTGAGCCAAACCAGTTTTGGCACTGCTAAATTTTTTAAAGTTGTTGGAACTGGGGTCTTTTTCCTTAAAGACAGAGAACAGATTTTAATTTCTAAGGGACTAAGGCCATTAGAATCTGTCCAGACAACATTACAGAATAGACCACCCAGGCTGAAACCTTCCAGAGAGGTCTGTATGAGTCACAGTGGGCTGAGAGATGAGGAAGGAAGGGGTAGTATTCGGAGTGATAATTCAATTGTATGCTTCCAATTTTCAATATATTTTTTTTTAATTAAAGAAAGGTTTCTTGCCCAGCCAGCATGGCTCAGTGATTAAGCATTGACCTTGAACCAGGAGGTCACGGTTTGATTCCCGATGAGGGCACATGTCCAGGTTGTGGGCTCAGTCCCCAATCAATTTCTATCAACCTCTTCTACTCCCTTCCTCTCTGAAATCAATAAAAATATATTTTTTAAAAAGTTTCTTACAGTTTACACCAGCTATGGCCTATGAGTCAAATCTAGCCTGCCACCTATTTTTGTATGGTCTTCAAGCTAAGAATGGTTTTTACCTTTTTACATGGTTGATAAATGAAAAGTAACATTTCATGACATGGAAAACATCTTATGAAATTCAGATTTCAGTACAATAGTTTTATTGGGACATAGCCAGGCGCATTTGTTTATGTACTACTTATGGCTGTTTTCATGCTACAACAGCAGATATTAGTAATTGCCACAGAGACCATACGGCCAACGGAACCAAAAGTATTTGCTACTGGTCTTTTAGAGAAAAGTTTGCCAAACCCTGATTTAAATTCATTTCCCAGCCTGATCTCCTCATGAAAGATGATTGCTCATCAGAGGGTTTGAAATTCCCAAATAATTTGTTACCAAGTTTGTCTATTGAAGGGGGTCAGCCTTTTTCTTGGCAACAGGCATAACTGTGGACAACACAGAATACTGGTCAGGGTGGCAGGACGCTACCTAGGTAAATTCTTATTTTCTTATTTATTTTAATTTTTATTCATTTTTTACAGAGGAAGGGAGAGGCACAGAGAGCCAGAAACATCAATCAGCTGCCTCCTGCACACTCCCCACTGGGGATGTGCTAGCAACCAAGGCACATGCCCCTGGCCAGAATCGAACCTGGGACCCTTCAGTCTGCAGGCCGACGCTCTATCCACTGAGCCACACCGGTCTTGGCTTCTTCTTTTTCTTAGATGCTCCTTGAGGACTTTTGAAAAAGAGTTAACCTCCATACTTACCTCATCACAGGGGACTGATGAGGCACATAATGTATCTTAATTTTTAAAACAACTTGAAAATGACCGAGATGAAGGTGTTCTTTTAGGAAGTACAGAAAAGTGTATCTGGCCCAACTTCTGGTAGCTCTTCCTTTTTAAAGACAAATAACCGGTCAGGGGTGAGGAAAAGCAGTGAAATAGGTATGATACATCCTTTTCTTCTGATGATTTTTTGCTTCCTCTGCCTCTCGGTAGCTATTTATGGCTGTAGTCACCGACTACTGACATGTGGTAGGGATGACAGATATTTGAGACCAACCGGCTTGAAGGGAGGTTTTGGTTCTATGATATCGAAGCACATTGAATTTTTCGACAGAGAGGGCTGCATTCTGAATTAAAGCACAGATCGTGGACTGAAACGGTCTCGCTGTAGAGAGAGAGGGTTAGCGCTGTGTACCCCAAAGCAGAGGCAAACGCATTGACGGTGTGCATGACTCCTGGGGGCACTTTTGCCCACATGGCGGGACCTGACCTTCAGGAATGTAAGTGGGCTGCTCTGGTCTGACCAGTGGACGTCTGTCCCTGTGAATGGCTCTGAGGGGGATTTCCCCCAAATCCTCAGGGAGCCGCACTTCAAGGTACTTCTGTACTTAAGGATTACCGCAATACCAGCCTGGATTTAACCCCGGTTTATCTCATTCCTCCCCAACCTGTTTACATTTCCTCCTGCTCCACTCCTTGAGCTGATGAGGTCTTTACGCGCCCCCCACCCCAGCATTGCTCCAAGTCCTGCTTTCTCTTGGGTTTTGGGGAGCGCCCCTTCGTTGCTCTGCCCTGGACGGGGTGAGTAAACTGAAGGCATCATTTCTGCACTCTCCATTCTTAGCGATTTCTGCCTCATTCATTCAGAGCAGCGGTTCTCAACCTTCCTAAGGCCGAGACCCTTGCATACAGTTCCTCATGTGGTGGTGACCCCCAACCATGACATTTTGCTACTGTGATGCATCGTGATGTAAATATCTGCGTTTTCTGATGGTCTTAGGTGACCCCTGTGAAAGGGCCGTTCGACCCCCAAAAGGGGTCGCGACCCACAGGTTGAGAACCACTGGTTTAGAGCAAGTTTTCTCAAGCTTGGCAGGAGTCACATTTGGGGCCACATAAGTCGGGGCTCAGTAAGGGACTGTCCTGTGCCTTGTAGGATGTTTACCAGCCTTCTTGGCCTCTACCCCCTAGATGCCATTAACACCTCCCTTCCCACTCATGAGAACTGACAATGTCCCCAGATATAGTCACGTGTCTCCTGGGGGACAAAGTTCCTTCAGTTGGGAACCACCGCTGTAGATTTTTGTCTTTTCCAAAAGGCCGATGGTGTACTTTGGGGCTCTCTGTATCTGATTGCATTGTGCTTCTCTGATTTTTTTTTTTTCCTCTGATGAATGCCCACCTTGAATGACAGTGACTGTGACTTTTCTAGCTTCCATTTCTCAGGTCAGCTGTGGCATTTGTGGGTGGTGAGGAGGACAAATACCTCAGAATCGCAGAAAGGTTTTTTTCTAACGATAAACGTCCTATATGTGCGCTGTGAAAACATGGAGGATGGGGAAAAAATAGAGACTGTTTTATCCCCCAGAAATCCATCACTTCAGGGCTCCTAATGTGACTGCTGTTAGTAAATTGACTTATGGCCTGCCTCTATTTTCTCTATATTTTATTTCAGAGAGGCGATGTCGCTAGAAAATCAATTTTTATACTCTTTTACCCACTTAACGTCTTCACATAAATGTTTTCCTGTCGACCCTGTTTAAATGACTGAACGAAAGGCTATCATATTAATATGCCTCAATCATTTCTCTCGCGTTCGGCGGCTAGGTTTCATTGGTTCTTTTTATACAAGGCATTTTTGTTCCTGAGCTGTTTTCTGGGCTCTGGGTTTATTTTGCGAGATGAATGTTGGGAGTAGACTCCGGGGTCAAAGGGTAAACATATGTTTAAAGCGGAGGCTCAGGTTATTTTGAAGCCGCTGCCTGGCCCGGTGGAGAGCAGTGAGCGGGGCTTTTGCGCCGACGATGCTTTTCAGGACCGTCTCCTGGGCTTCTGGCAGGAAAGCAAAGGGCTGTGCTGGAGTTAATCGCTTTTCCGTGCCTGCCTGCCCTTCTGTGGGGATATTAATGGGAGGCAAGTAGCCACCAAAGCCCTGACTCAGATTCCAGATAGCCCACTGGGTTGAATTCCAGCTCCTTCAAACGAGCGTTTCAGCCCTAGCCGGTGTGGCTCAGTGGGTAGAGTGTGGGCCTGTGGACTGAAGGGTCCAGAGTTTGATTCCGGTTATGAACTCATGCT
Organism: Lasiurus borealis; assembly: GCA_004026805.1. NCBI lineage: Eukaryota > Metazoa > Chordata > Mammalia > Chiroptera > Vespertilionidae > Lasiurus > Lasiurus borealis. The sequence continues at coordinate 22,300 of PVJN01027801.1, forward strand.
TGGGTTGCGGGCTCCATCTCCAGTAGGGGGCGTGCAGGAGGCAATCGATGATTCCCTCTTATCCTGGATGTTTCCATTTCTCTCCCCCTCTCCGTTCCTCTCTGAAATCAATAAAAAAAATGTATTTTTTAAAAAGAGAGTAAGAGTTGCACCCAAGGAAGGCATGTACTTTGTGCCTGTGTATTTTGCCTGGCTTACAATCAGTGTTCAAATCAATCAGCCTGCTGTTAATCACTTTGACTGAGATGACAGTGGGAACGAGACCTGAAAACTGCCGTCAGATTACTGTCCCCAAGGCTGCAGAGTGAGGTCTGATGCACATTTCATTTCCAGAGGTAAGGGAGAAAAGAATGCCTGTATAACGTCTATACCCGGAACAGGGAACTAGAGCATAAACAGCCGAATAGTATTGTACATCCCGATGTAAGACATCAAGGCACATCATGAAGTTACTCCAAGATGACCCTGCACTTATTTAAAATTTTACACACCGAAAACTTTTATTCTGCTCGGAAAACGTGCCACTTTCTGAAGACGAACATGTGGTCTTCAGGAGAGGGGCCTAAAAGCAGGACCTGAGACGCTATTTGACCCCACATGACACATGGAGGGAGAGCCCTGAGGGGAGGGAGGACACAGGGTAGGGAAGAGGGAGGAGCTAAAGTAAGGGTACGTACGGTCTTAGGAAGGTCTGGCCTGAGCCTGCTCGGCTTGGGGGGCTGTAGGACAATCAGGGGGTGCTGGCTGGCCCTGGGGAGGAGCAGGCAGAGTGTAACCTCCCCGGCAGGACTTCAGCGCTTCAGGAGAGGGACAGCTGTGAGCCATTGGCATCGAGCAGGTAGTAGTGGGAGGATGGGTCAGATGCTTCCTGGGTAAGAGAGGAGGCGGGACACCACAGCGTCTATTACTGTTCCGCGTGCTTATTCTGCGTAGGACACTATAGTAAGGCCTGGAGGTGTAAGAGATGAATGCGACAGAGCCCCAGCTTTCCAGAAGTTTCTCATCTAGCGGCAGGGCTGACCCTATAAAGAATGTTTGTAGTGCAAGTCGGTTACTTCGTACACAGTCAGATTTGGGGAGAAAGTCGAAGAGTGAATGACTGTGTGAGAGGGGTATGTGGGAGCTTCATTAAGGAGATCCTACAAATTGGTAGGACCAGATGGGGGAGGGGAACAGGCTGGCCAACATACATAGGAAGGGACCTGTAGACAGAAGAGCCCCGTGCCAAGGCTGGCAAGTCGGAAACAAGATGATGTGTTCATGAATCACATAGGGCAGAGCATGTGCAGGAGGCAGAAGAGCGACAACTGATGAGGCGTGACAGATAGGAGCCGGAATTCTATAGGCTGGGAAGGTCATGCAGAGGAGGCTGGGCATAGAAGAGGCGACATTCCCGCTGTTGAGCATCTTTGCCATCATTATTTTGAACTCTGTGTCTGATAAATTTCTTTTTTTAATCTTTTTACTGATTTCAGAGAGGGAGAGAGAGAGAAACATCAATGATGAGAGAGAGTCATTGTTTGGCTGCCTCCAGCACACCCTGTGTCTGATAAATTTCTTTTTTTTTAATCTTTTTATTGATTTCAGAGAGGAAGGGAGAGGGAGAGAGAAACATCAATGATGAGAGAGAGTCATTGATTGGCTGCCTCCAGCACATCCCCACTGGGGATTGAGCCCACAACCGGGGCATGTTCCCTGACCAAGAATGGAACCGTGAACTCCTGGTTCATAGGTTGATGCTCAACCACTGAGCCACACCCACTAGGCTCTGATAAATTTGTTATCTGTATTTCATTTAGCTCCTCTTTTGGAGGATTCTCTTGTTCGTTCATTTGGGGCTTGTTTTGTATCTCCCCATTTTGGATGCTTATTTGGGTTTTGAGTCTGTGTGTTAGGTAGATCTGCTAAGAATCCAAGTCTCTAGTGCAGGATAGTGTCAGACATTGTTTGTGACTGGCTCTGAATACCCTGTCTGGAGCTAGAAGTGATCTACAGCCTGTGGCTCCCTCTTCTGGGGCTGGTGCCTTCGGAAAAGACCAAGATGTGCACCAGGGTCTGCTTTTCCTAGTCCTGGGCCCCAGATTAGATCAGGCAAAGACTCAAAGCCTCTAGAGACCCGCCTCTGCCCGTAGTCCCATTGACACTCAATTTTGATTAGCCTCAAGCTATGGACCACAGGGTGTGGTGAGAGGTCTTCCAACAGGGTGGGGCAACTGCCTTCCTCCCTCCCGCCCCCCACCAGGGAAAAACTGCCTACGTAGCAAAAGTTCACTGGAGAAAGATGTCCTCTGCAGTGTGAGAGAATGAGTCAGCACAGGAAACTGGGGTGGCTGCCTACCCAGCTCCAATGCCAGAGCCCCCAAGCTTCCTGGAAATGCACATCCAAGTTTTTTCAGTAAATTTGGGAATCTTTCAGCCATTACTTTTTCTGATTTTTCTCCTTTCCTTCTGTTACATATATGTTGGTGCACTAATGGTGTCCCACGTTTCTGTGAAGCTTTATCTTTCTTCATCTTTTTCCTCTCTGTTCTTTTGCTTGCATTATCTATACTGATGTATTTCAAGTTCACTAATTATTTCTTCTAGTTCAGATCCACTGTTGAACCCCTTTACTCATTTTTTTATTTTATTTTACTTTTCAGTGTCAGAGTTACCATTTGATTTTCTTTAATACTTTCTATCTCTTTATTGTATTCCTTTAAAAATAAATATATTTCTATTATTGATTTCAGAGAGGAAGGGAGAGGGAGAAAGAGATTTTAAAAAAGCATCTATCAATGAGAGATAATCATTGATCCTCCATGCCCCACACTGGGGATTGAGCCCACAACCCAGGCATGTGCCCTGATGGGGAATCGAACATGACCTCCTGATTCATAGGTCAACACTCAACCACTGAGTCACACCAGCCAGGCTGATATTGTTACCTTCCTTTATTTCTTTTTTTTTTCTTCTTTATTTCTTTAATCATGTCTTTCTTTGTAGTTCTCTGAACATATTTATATGATTAATTTGAAGTCTTTGCCTATTAAATCTGACATGCGTTTGCTCTCACAAGCATTTTCTGCCCCTTGCTTTTTGGCTAGTGTATAGGTCATACTTTCCTATTTTCATATCTCATACTTTTTGTTGGAAACTGGACATTTTAGATAATATAATGTAGTAACTCTGGATACTGGCACCACCACCCTCCTGGGCTCTTTATTATTATTTCCTTCTTTCCTTCCGTGACTACCTGGATTATTTTTATTGAAGTGTGTTTCCTCCTCCCTTTTGCCCTGCAGGGTGAAGTCTTTTTTTTTTTTTTTTTCAGGGTGAAGTCTTGTTGCTTCTTGAAAGTGCAGCCTTTGGTGTGCCCGCAGTTACTGCAATGAGAGTCTTTTTTGTCTCTCGCCCTGACCACACCCAGCTGTTAAGTTTTCACTAATTGCTGGCTGATGGTTCTGTTGCTTTTTAATAATGCCCGGGGGCATAAAGTGCTCCACAAGCTGATCCATTCCAATTAGGGCCCCTTTGAAGGCTAGTTCCCAAGATCAGTGTCTGAGATTTCCTCAGAACTCCGAAGGGTTCCCTCCAGCTCTCTCTTTCCCTGATTCTGTCCAGCAGGCTAGCCCACGGAGGCATGAATGTTTCCACGCCCTGTTACACATGAAGTACTTACCACTGGGGGAAGATTTTGGAGCCCTCTATTCCAGTGGTTCTCAACCTTCCTAAGGCCGCGACCCTTGCATACAGTTCCTCATGGGGTGGTGACCCCCAACCATGAAACTTTGCTACTGTGATGCATCGTGATGTAAATATCTGCATTTTCCGATGGTCTTAGGCGACCCCTGTGAAAGGGTCGTTCAACCCCCAAAGGGATCGCAACCCACAGGTTGAGAACTGCTGCTCTATTCCGTGACCTGCTTCTCCACGAGGCAAAAATCTCTGAGCCACAGCTCCAGTACAGGGGGTTGGGGACAATGATGTATTTCCCTCTGAGTGGCATCCTCAAGACTCCTCGGTTTGCCTCTACTAATGTGGAACCCTCATTCCACCGTACCCAAGGCATAGCCTCCATCCCAGGAGTGGGGACCACCTGGAAGGAGAGAGCCCTCACCTCTCAGCCCCACTTTTCTAGAACTTAGCCTCTGCAACAGGTATCTGGGGACAGGGTGAAATGCTGATGTCCTGCCCCCCCACTCCCCAGGAAGAAAGCCTGGCAGCTGGGGGCTGGGGAAAGGGAGCCCTGTGTCCTTAGCTGCCCCCGTCTGGTGTGCCTGACGTCTGTGCTGGGATGGAGATAAAGGGAATGGGTCCAGGCCCCAATACGGCAGATTCTCAGAGTTTTAGTGGGTGTCCTTTAAATGCTTCTTCATTTGCTGTATGAGCTTAGACTGTAAATGGGGGGGAGGGTCTTTTTAACATGATTTCCACCAGTTTCACTGAGGAGGCGGTCCGTGTGGCTCTTCACATTGGCATGCCGGGAGCGGAACTCTGTTAGCTGTATAGCAGGCACTTTTGTTTCCGTTACTCCTATCTGCTGACAGTGGCCTTGTGAGCAGTCTGTTTCTTAGTAGATCATGAGTGGCTCAAAGGCAGTAGCCATGACCATCACCCCTTGTGGAATCATGGTTGGCCTGGTAGCATTTTGTATACTGTGGCACAGAATAGAATGTCAGTTACTGGCTGTCACCATCTTTTCTAGTTTGTACTTTGAGCACTCCCTTTGTGACTTGATATATCTGTGTCCTCCTTTTTTCTTACATTCTAGTGCTGGGGTGTTTCTAGAAAGATGGGGCCATTTTTTACCCGCCATTGGCTACACACACAAGGAAAGACACCTGTCCCAATTGAAGCTTCCGTCAAAAGCATCATGTATTTGAACAATAGAGGAGCTTTCTATAACATTCCTCGCAGTACATAGGTGGATGTAATTTTTAATGTGGCCAGTTGTTTTGGGGATACGTGAGAAAGAGGGAGAAAAGGCAGGCGGAAGAACAGCGCGGCTGTGCTCTTCAATACGGGACATACCTCACTTGTTCTTTCTTCAGCCAATCACGTCTCGTGCCTTTCCACCTGGGCTCTTGACAGTTCGGCCTTTGCTACTGCTCTTCCCCTTTCTGCTCCTCCTGCTTGTGAGGGCCCCATGCCTGCCCCCTCTGTTTGGGTGGACATTGGTCCTGTGGCCACATGTGAAACTCCAGCCAGTCCTTCGCTGCTCATCCTCTGCGGCATGGACTTCTCCGAAGGCTTATCTGCCTCCCCCAGTCTTGGTCACACACTGTGTTAGAGAACTCGGTGGTATTCTTCTCTCATCACTCTAGACCAGTGGTCGGCAAACCGCGGCTCTTTGGCCCCTTGAGTGTTCTAACGCCACTTCTTCAAAATAGACTCACCCAGGCTGAAAACCAATGTCTGCGCATGGGCCACGAAGGTTCAATCACACTGGACTTGCGTGCCCGCACGTGGTATTT
>PVJN01027802.1:0-27755 GCA_004026805.1 Lasiurus borealis
GGGAGTTCCGTTTGACTTGAGCCAAGGCATCATTTAAAACAAGCACATGCTGTGTCATCTTGCATGCAAAATCTTCCTCAGATCAGAAACTGAGTTGGACACATTGTATGGAATATATTGAAAGGAGATCTAAAACATAGTTGTTTATCAGGATTCCTAATTGTGAGACTCTTTGAAGTCTTGAGGACAGAAGTTTGTTCCTAGCAAGTTTGAGGATGAGAAGGGTGGGAAATTTCTCACTGGTATTCCTTATTTTTTTTAGAGGAGTCATTATGTAAAATATTAGAAACATATTTCTCTGCAAGAGTCAAAGTTGAAACTGAAATACAACAGATGCTTCTTATTGATAAGTTGAAAATTTGAGTCTCTTAAGAGGAATGTGGTATGTTCTACATGTTTTGGATATACTATTTATATATGTAGACTTTGGTAAAAAATGTGTCTTTCTCATTAAAAAGCATTTTTAATAATAAAAAATATATTTCTGTTGCTACTTCCAACAGCCACGCTCTCATGCTCCATCTTTAATAAAAGACTTCTTTCCAAAACTCTAGAAGCTAAACAAGACACATGCTTTCCCAGACACACTTGCTGCAAGGGCTAGTTATGTAATCGAATCCTAGCCAGTGCATCTGAGAAGTAAAAGAAATTCTCCTCCTCATGAAAAGTGAATGGAAGGCATTCTATCTCTTCCTTACTTGATGATGTACATGAAGACTAGGACTTATTGAGCCCAATTTGTGACCATGCGGAGAGAGATGTTGGATGGCAAGGTGGAGATGATCACCACCCCATAACTAACTACTTCATAGACTTGCAACATCGATATTGGATCTGGCCCACCATTATGCTTCTGACATTGTGAGATGATAACTGCAGCCACACATGTCCTAATCAAAACACAGGGCGATTCCATTCTATACTTCAGTAACTGGAAGGTGAGATGTGATGCATTTCCCCTAGGGTGACCATGAATTGTACCCTTGTATAATCCCCTCTCCTTTTGTGTGGGGAAAATATGTACATTGCTTCTAACCAATAAAGTATGAAAAAATGGTTAGGTCAGCTTAGGTTTCGTCCTAAGACTCTATATTGGCAGACTAGAGTGAATTTTCCTGAGGGCCACATTGCAAAGAACTGAAGGTAGTTGGGCCCAGCCCTGGCTGACAGCAATGAGAGAGAGAGAGAGAGAGAGAGAGAGAGAGAGAGAGAGAGAGAGAGAGAGAGAGAGAGAGATGTTTTTCAGTCCTTTAACCATTGAATTCTATCAGTTATCTGATCTTGAAAGAGAATAGTGAGTTCCAGAAAAGAATCAAGCCCAAAAACCACTTGATTGCAGTCTTATCAGACCCTGAGCCTAGTCCGGTCAAGCCATGCTCAGATTCTTGACTTACTGATGTCATGAGATAATAAATGCATACTATTTCATGACTCTATGCTTTGGGTAATTTGCGATGCACTGACCTGATAACTAACACGTCACATCACCAATACTTGTTATAACTGGTAATTTTAATTTCACAATTACTTCAAATTCACCAAATATAAAATTGAGGCCTCTATATCTTAAAACCTAAAAAATATTTATTTTCTAATGATTTGTAAATTTTATTAATTATTTCACCCTTTTATAGCCATCAATGACATCTTTGGATAAAATTTACATCACAGATTAAGCATTATAAAGTGACCTTCTATTATGCTTCTTCCCTGAAGGTTTTCATCTTGTTTTAGTCTGTAAAATTGGCAAAGGTGTTTGTAGATATTAAATATTAACACCTGGCAACAGTGTGAAAAAATAGGCACTCTCATACATTGCCAGTGGGCATGATAAATTGACAAACTCTTTAAAGGGTAATTTGACAATATATCTATATCTATATATAGATATGTCTATATATAGATACTTATATTTTTAATTTAAATTCTTTATTGTTTAATATGTTACATAAGTCTCCTTTGACCTTTCCCTGACCTCCCTCAATTCCCAGCACATGCCCTCACTGCTCCCCATCTGTGTCCATTGGTTATGTTCATATGCATGCGTGCAAGTCCTTTGGTTGATCTCTTACCCCTTCATCCTCCACCTTCCCCCATAGGTTGGACAATCTATTTGATTCTTCTATGACTCTAGTTCTATTTATTTTAAAACCTTAAAAATATCCTGATTCATTACTTTCATTTATTGAATAATTCAACCCAAGTGCCAAATCTAGTACTTTACATCTCATCATGTTGTACATGTCCAAAACAAAACTAAATTTGTTCCTCTCAAACTTACCACCCCAAACTCCCCACCAAAGTTTACCATTTCAGTAAATGTTACTTCAATTCACCTACTTGTTCCAGCCAGAGAAATTCCATTCTCTCATTTTCTGTATTATTCAAATGTTGAATATACTTCTGCTATTTCTGCTCTCTATATAGAGCAATCTCTTAATAACAGTGTTATTGCTACATATTAATAACTAGGTTATTATTAAGAGAAAATTCTTCAATTATGTCTTATTATATGGGTTATAAGGATGACATTAATCATCCTTATATAATCTCTTTTTTCATGGTTATATCAGAGGCTTTTTCATTAATAATTCTGAGTAAATAATAAGACTTAGAACACTAAATCTAAAAAGAACTTTGGTATCAACTAATCATAAAGTCTTATTTCATTAATGAGGTTACAAAGTGATGAATATTTAAAAATAATGCATCGTTAAGTTATATATTGCTAACAATAGGTTTGTTGATGTTTTGGACATTGTTAAGATTCTAGTTCATTTTATCTTCTGCCTTAAACTAGGTAAATTGATTTTGATGTATTATGTAGTTTCAGTTTTATCATAAATCATATCATTTTAATGAATGGAAAAATCAAGGTATAGAACCCTGGAAATTCTATATAGTTTTTTTTTCTCCTGAACTAAATCCCATTCACTTTATTCAACATGTGAATTTGAATTCAGACTCCATCACATAGTAACTGAGCTAGAGTAGATTATTTCTTCACCTTTCACTTTTTTTATTTATTATACAGTATAATAATTACATCTGCTTCAAGACTGTTGTAAACATTAAGTAACACTTGACATTTTCTAATGGTTTGTTTGATTTGTCACAGAATAGATGTTCCAAATAAAGCAACTATCATGTTGTTGTTCTTATTGCTGTTTCTGTAATATGAAATTACATTTTTAATGAAAGTCTAATTGTAATATTAATGCTACAACAAAACTTTATTTTAATTCTATTTGGTGGGTGGGCTTTTAGTTTTCTATACAAAATAGATCCATTTATAATTTCATTGTAACTGTAATGAAAATTCTTCTGAAAGAATATCCAGTAATATAACTAAATACTTAAGCAATAGTTGGAGACACAATATTCTTGACTTTATAAAATATCAATTGCCACTAATTCGTGGGAATATGATTTGCCCCATCCTTAAGAAAGACTACCCTATAATGTCTGGTATAGCTTCACAGAAAATACTAAACTATTATTTTTTTTTAAATGAACATTGATAAAAGGTTTTAATTTAATTAGATTAAAATTTGGGGCAGTTTGACATTTTTTCTTTCTGGTTCAGCCATCCAATTCTGCTTTGGGTTGCACTAATTATTTAGTAAATGTTTTTTTTTTAATTCTTTATTGTTTAAAGTATTACATATGTCTCCTTTTCCCCCATTAATCTATTCCCAGCAATTACCAACCCCCAGCACATGCCCTCACACCCCTGTGTCCATAGGTTATGCTTATATGCATGCATACAAGCCATTTGGCTGATCTCTTATTCCCCTTCCCCTGCCTTTCCTGTGATGTTGGACTATCTGTTGGATGTTTCTGTTTCTGGATCTATATATTGTTCATTATATTCCACAAATGAGTAAGATCACATGATATTTATCTTTATCCAAAAGGCTTATTTCACTTAGCATATTGCTCTCCAGGTCCATCCATGCTGTTGCAAATAGTAAGAGCTCCTTCTTTTTTTATAGCAGCAGAGTATTCCAATGTGTAGATGTACTACAGTTTTTTTATCCACTCATCTCCTGATGGTCAGTTAGGCTATTTACCTACACAATTATATCAGCTTGTCAATATAGTCATTGAGGTAAAATCAAGGCAACTAAGCCTCAAGATAATAAGTGTTCAGACATTTTTATGTTTGAAACTCAAAAGTATGTAAATAAAATAAAACTTACTATATGTATGACACTAAAAATAACTTCCTGGCAATTATTTTATTTAAAAAGTCATGCCAGTTGAATAAATCAAAAACCTCGTATTGTCTTTAAATATCTTTTTTTAATTTAGAGACAATATTTATGAAAGATGTATTTTAATTCAGATTTTGGGCTAGTATTTTCTTCCTCCAGCTTTAGCTACTGCATAGACTATTCTTAGAATTTTTACTGGAAATTGACCTGATGTCTGTCCCCAACTGCAACATCCAAGAAATTATTTTAAAAAATATATAATGACTAAAAGAGTTTACTCTCAATAGAAAATTAACTTGGAAAGTAATTTCTGATCTCAGAATGCATCTCAGTAATGCAATTTGTGTTAACAATTCAATAGTTCTTTTAAAAAACACATAGATTAAGCACTTCCTTTTCCCCATTCTCTTTGTGCTTGTATTGATCTTTTTCTTAACATTTCTACATTCCTATGACTCAATTGACTTCATCCTCTTTTTTCAATAGTTTTACAATGCAACATGAGGCTGTCTTCAGCTAATGGGTAAAAGCAAGAAAGGGGGTAGTAGATACTGCTAAGAGGGAAAGCAGGAGTAGAAGTCAGATCCTTATTTCTATGGAAATAAAGTGATAAAAAAAGTATTCTTCCTGCTGTTTCAGGATAGATGTTGGATCCATGGCAATAATGCAGCAAAGGTCTGTTAAGAGACTCCGGGATTTGGGCTAGTGCCTTCTTTATGCTTACGTGCACAGCTGGTGCAGGTGCATTTTCAGCCATAATAACTAATAACATTCCCAGTGGAAACATTCAACTGTGGTAAAACAGACAGAAATCTATTATAAATGTGAGTGCAATGTCAATGTTTACAGAAGAAGGTCAAATAATGGAATTCTATTTGGTAAATGTCAGTACTGTATGAGTAGAAAGCATTCACTATATTTGCATTCTTATTAAAATGGTACATAACAAAAACCCATAAATATTTCATAGATTTTTTTGACTCTTATTTTTTCTCCCTCATCAGAAATTATTTTTCTTGCAATTTCTCTGAGTCTCAAAGTTCACTCCGTTGCTTATGTGCTTTCAGCGTTTGGGGTTATACAGTGAGGCACTGGTCTAGTACAATGTGTAGGTCAACCATAAGTTTATATTCAGATATGAAACCTATAAATGAATGTTTCTTCTGTGAGTCCACTCAAAGGCATACACAGATCTTAACTCAGTGAACCTTAAATAAACCATTTTTGTCTTGTACTGACTCATTTATTCTGCAGAGAATTCAGCACAGTGAGATGAATTAGACTGCTTCTTGGGGAACTGGCCTAAGCCATCAGTTGGACATCCCCTGAAGGCTCCCAGACTGGGAGAGGGTGCAGCCCAGGCTGAGGAATTCCCTGTCCCCCAAGTGCATACATTTTCATGCACTGGGTCTTTTGTTGATTATAAAATGCAGCCTAATTTCAGAAACATTACAATATCAGAAAATTACAGTTGAGGGAATATAGCATTTATTAAAGGTCAACAAAATTAAATTTCACATGTTCTTCAGAAATTCACATTTAGTTAAAACTGTTCACAACTATAGTGGATGCTATGGTGAGATACTCTGATCTCTTCTTTAGGATTAAGATGTTTATACTCTTGCCATTAAAAAAACAGCAGCTCTCAGGCTAGTCCCTGAAGGCCATCCTAGCTTCAGAGATCTCTTTGGGATTGGCTGAGATCTTACTGAGACTATATTACAGATTATCTTTTCCTTCTGACCAGGTATATTCTTGAGACAATCCTCCAAAACCATTCTGCATGCAAACCCAAGATTCAGAACCTGTTAATCAATGTCAACAGTCCATTCTATAATTAGTAATAATTTCTATAATGTAGATTTAAATGTCTCACATTAATGTAAGAGCTGAACACCTGAAAAATAGGAACTTAAAAGCTAAAATTTAAGTTAAAGACTTAACGTTAGAGTCAAATACATGATGTCATGGACTTTGAACTACTGACTTTGTCAATCAATGGGAAAATGATGTCTCATTATGTAACTATGAGAGGGCTGGTGCATGAATTCATGCACCGGTGCAGTCCCTTGGCCTGGCCTGCAGGAATAGGCTGAAACTGGCTCTCCAACATCCCCAACAGGGTGCAGATTGAGAGATGGTGCAGGCCAGGTCAAGGGACTCCACTGGTGCACAATCAGGACTGGGGAGAGACATGGGAGATTGGCCAGACAGGGAGAAACTATGGGAGGGCTCCAGGGCATGACTGGCCCATCTCACTGAGTCCTGATCAGCCGGACTCTGGCAGTAAGTTAACCTACTAGTTAGAGCATCTGCCTTCTGGTAGTCAGTACACATCATAGGGAGCAGTTGAGCAGCCTTATCATGTCATTAGCATATTATACTTTGGTTGATTGAAAGGCTGACTTGACAAGTGGACACTTAGTATATTAGACTTTTATTATATAGGACTAGAGGCCCAGTGCACAAAATTCTTTCATGGGGGGTGACCCTCAGCCTAGACTGTACCTTCTCCAATTTGAAGCACCTCTGGGGATGTCCAACTGTTGGTTTAAGCCCATTGCTAAACCAGCAGTTGGACATCCCCCTCACAATCCAGGACTGCTGGCTCTAACTGCTCATCTGCCTGCCTGCCTGATTGCTTTTAACTGCTTCTGCCTGCCAGCCCGATCATCCCCTAACCACTCTCCTGTTGGTCTGATTGACACCTAACTGCTCCCCTGCTGGTCTGTATGCTTGCTCCCAACTGCACTCCCTTGCCAGCCATGTTGTGGTGACCATCTTGTGATGATGTGAGGGCAGCCATCTTGTGGTGGTCATCTTGTGATGATATGAGGGTATCGTGTGAGGATGCAAGGACCAACTAGGCTTTTATTAGTATAGATAATTGTTTTTTAAAACAAAGAACTCCTAACACAGGTCTGATACTGGTTTTTGGATCATTAAACTTTGAGATAATTTCCCAGTGTTTCTAGAATTTGGAGATTTGTTCTAAATTAAATGATATTGAGAGAAAAAAAAAGATGGATTCACTTTGAGCCCATATTAACTAAAACTTCCTTTTCTCTATAACCGTGGTCGGCAAACTGTGGCTCATGAACCATATGCAGCTCTTTGGCCCCTTGAGTGTGGTTCTTCCACAAAATACCACAACCTGGGCAAATCTATTTTGAAGAAGTGGCTTTAGAAGTTTAAGTTTAAAAAAATTTGGCTCTCCAAAGAAATTTCAATCATACTGTTGATATTTTGCTCTGTTGACTAATGAGTCTGCCGACCACTGCTCTATAACAATGAGAAAAAATATGCCTTGCATTTCAATGCTGAAGAATTTACTATCTTCACTCTTAAGCATTTGAAATATATAATATTAAAGGTACATACATTTTTATCTTATCTCACTAATAATACAGTAAGTAAAAAAAACCCCACAAAAGAGAAATTATAAATTATATATATTTAAAACTTAAAATATTATTTTGTAATCAGAAAGTACTTAATGCACATTTTGAATTAAATAGAAATAATTTTCTTGACTGGCAAGATTGATGTTTCATTTAACTAATAAAATACAAATTATATTGTTACATTTAATATATGAGTTAATGAGCTTGAATTTTTAAATCATGTAACATTGAACTTCCATGTGCTGATGTTTACTAGTACTATAATTTTCAGATTTAATTTTATCTTTTAAACATATTCACATTGGTATTCACATTAGTAAAAGTAACATTTTTAAAGTGCTTGGAATACTGCCTGACACAATGATTACTAAATAGTAATTTACTTTCTTCTTCATTCTTCCCACTTATTATGAATATTTTATGGAATAATATAAATAATGCTTCTACAAATGTCATAGACCTTTAATTAATGACAATCTTTATTATTATTATTATTATAAAACAATACACCAATATCCCACTTTTGTTTAATCTCACAATACCATACAAGAATAACCTAAGAGCCCTAACCGCTTTGGTTCAGTGGATAGCGTGTTGGCCTGTGGACTCAAGGGTCCCAGGTTCGGTTCCAGTCAAGGGCATGTGACTTGGTTGCAGGCACATCCCCAGTAGGAGGTATGCAGGAGGCAGCTGGTTGATGTTTCTCTCTCACTGATGTTTCTAACTCTCTTTCCCTCTCCCTTCCTCTCTCTAATAAAACAACAACCACAACAAAAACAATAAAACATATTTTTTCAAAAAAGAATAACCTTAGAGGACTGACTGATGATTTTGTGAATGGATATTTTATCATTTCTAAATTTGGTTAATTTCAGAAAATTGCCTATATTTTAAAGGGACAAGTTCATTAAATGAGTTTACCTAACCAATTAATTAAAATACTTCTTGCTTCTATACTATGAATGTAGATTTTAGGATAAGTCATTTTTATCCTCAGATTATTTGCTTTTGGGAAAGGCAGTGTAATAGAAAATTATAAATGGCAAATTATGAAAGTCTTAACAATTATTTTTAATAGTACATCTTGTAGTGCTATAGAATTATGTGTCCTCACCTCAAGATTTTTGAATATAGCTTCAGGATATCCCTTTTCAACACTAAGATTCAACATAAGAAGGAAGAAACACTTTTGGAATCAAATAGTTTTGTTTACAAATATTCAAAATATTTTAAGTGGCATTTAAAATCTTTGTTAGAAAACCATGAATTTTTTACTGCCCCCAAAGAAAAACTTTTTCTAAGTCAATCTTAGAGTTGACTTAAGTTGGAGATTCAGAAATTGCCTATTGATCATGATTGTTTTTTAAAATTTATATTGGCCACTTAATATATTTTGCTTTAGAAATTCTAGGGCTTTATCAATATTTTTCTTTTAAAAGTATTTAATTTTTAGAGGTTTATGAAAAAAAAACTTTTCTGGGAGAATTTACTTTTGGAAATAACTTTCCTATTTTAAAATAGCTGCAAATGTAGACAAAACCAGAAAACTTTGAAGAAACAAATTACTCCATTCCCTTTACTCAGATATATAAATGTAGAATTTAAAATGCCCAAACTGAAGCAAAAAGAGTAAATTTAATAAGGACATGGAACAGAACACAAATATATTCAGTAAAAGTTAAAAAGCAGTCAATGAAAAAGAAACATTACATTAAAGGAATAATCATCATAATTAAAGATGATTTTTTGGGCAAAACAATGAAAGCCTGAAGGTAGTGAAATGGAATTTTTAAATAGTTGAAAGATAACAGCTGCCCTTTTTAATGTTACAGCAAACAAACAACCAAACAAAACCCCACAAAAAAACCTTAAAATAGAGAATAAATATAAATAGTTTGGGACAAATACAGAGAGTTTTTTGATAAGTTAGAAACACCTGAACTAAAAACAAAATAAAAGATTTAAAATTAATAATAAAATGTAACTTTCCTAAAGGAAAATAATAAAACCAAATAATATGGAAATGCAGAAAGGAATGAAGATCACCAGAAAGGATAACTTTGTGGGGACATGAAATTGACTATGGAGTATGTAAAACAATATTTGTTGTCTTCCAGAATGTGTCATACCCTAAGGAGACCCTTAAAAATCCTCATATTCTGGTATTCATGTTTCTATATACTAGGTAATGCCCTCCCTTATGGAGCAAGATCTTTGACTCACTTGTAAGCAACAGAATATGGCAAAGATATGGGATGTCAATCTGAAGATCATGCTGTGTTACATGAGACTCTACCCTTCTGGCACATTTGTTATAGGACTCTCCTTGTTGGTTTTCTGAAGTAAGCAGCCATGAGGTGACAAAGAACAACAGCCAATCTCTAGAACTTTGGTCAGACTGTAGGTGCTTAGAGAGGCCTATAGGAGCTGACATTGATCTCTAGGACAACAAGAAACTGAGGTCCTCAGTCCTTCTGGCACAAGAAATAAATGTTTTCCTCAACTTAAATGAGCTTAGAAGTGAGCCTCCATATGTGTGAGACATTGATTGTAGCCTTATGAAACTGTGCAGGTGGCTTTGTTAAGCGGCCCTGAATACCTGACCCTTGGGAACTATGAGATAATACATATTTTTTGTTTTAAGCCTTAAGTGCATGACAGTTTGGTACACAGCATAGAAAGCTAACACATGCAGCTTAAAATATATGGAAAATACTGTGCATGATAACAATTACATGAAAGATGAGAAATGAGCAAATTAAGTTTAAAGATTAAAGTTCTACTGGTTTTGGGAAAATGATAAAATGAATGTGAATGAATTTCACAAACAAATGTTGAATAAAAACAATTTAGATACAAGAGCACAAACAATATATTCCCATTTTTATAAGGTATAAAATATCTTGAAAACAATCTATGTTGTTAATGTCTGAATAGTTATTAACCATAAAGAGATGAATTTATGGCAAGGAAATAAAATTAGGGAGATTCCGGAATGTTGGCAATATTTTGTCTCTCAGTTTGGTGCTAATTACAAAAATGTGTCCAATGTATGATAATTCAACAGTTATAAACATATATAATATACATACAAAATAAATATTTTTATGAAAATCTTTTTTCCCCCAAGTATTTGATGTGTTGACCTTGTAGGAAACACTGAACTACATGTTGGGTGTGGTAATATTTAATGAGTAATTATCCTTACTCTTAAGAATTTGAAAATCTGATGGTAGAGATAATTATGAAAACAAGAAATTGCTGAGTCAGTCTTGAAGGGGAGGGTGGATGCTATCAGAAGCCTGAGAATCTACAATTGTGATACCACAGAGTGGCTGCAAACTCCAGAACACCAGTCTCCAATTGGCACAAACACGTGGATTCAGAGGAGCTCTACACTCCACCATGGAAAAGTCGGATTTTGCCTGGGATGAGGAGAGAGAGAACTACATAACCAGACACCCAGAGAAGAGAGACCATGGGAAAAACAAAGAAACAGCCCACATATGAAAGTAAAGCAGACATCACCAGAAAAGGAAGTACACAAAATGGAGGCAAGCAACCTGCCAGAAAAATAATTCAGAGAAATGGTCATAAGTTGGCTGAATAGGGTGGAGGACAAATTCAACATATGAGTAAGAACCAAAAAGAAATGAAGAACCAAGAAGAAATGAAAAATGATATCACTCCTGTCAATAGAAAGCATTAAGAGTAGACTAGAAGCAGAGGACCGCATCAGAGAGCTAGAAGGCAAGATAGGAAAAAATACCTAAGGACAGCAGCTTCTAGAAAAAAAAAAAGTAAAAAACAGGAGGAGAGCCTAAAGGAACTTTGGGACAACATGAAACAAAACAACATCCACATAACAGGGGTTCCAGAAGGAAAGGAAACTGAGCTAGGGAAAGATAACTTGTTTGAAGAAATAATGACAGAAAACTTACCTAATATAAAGAAGAAAAAAACCCACACAAGCCTAAGAAGCTCACAGAGTCCCAAGCAATGAACCCCAAAAGACCGACACCAAGGCAGATTATAATTAAATTGGCAGACACTAACGATAAAGTAAGAATCTTAAAAGTGGCCAGATAGAGACAGAAAGTTACCTACAGAGGAACCTCCATCAGACTAGCTCAGGTCACAGTGGCATAAAACTGGAACTGAACTACAATAAAAACAATCCAAAGAAATCAAACACATTGAGACTAAACAGTATGCTATTAAACAGTTACTGGGTTCCCAGAAAGATCAAAGAAGAAATAAAAAAACATGGCAACAAATGACAATGAAGCCACAACAATCCAAAATCTAGGGGACACAGTGAAAGCAATCTTGAGAGGGAAGTTCATAGCTCTATAAGCCTACTGCAAAAAATAAGAAACAATGATAATAAATTACCTCACCCTACAACTCAAAGATTTAAAAGAAAGCAACAAGAAAGGCCCAGTGGAAGCAGAAGGAAGGAAATAATAAAGATTAGAGTGGAGATAAATGACATAGAAACCAATGAAACAACACAAAAGATCAACAAAACCAAGAGGTGGGCCAAAACTGGTTTGTCTCAGTGAATAGAGCATCGGCCTGAGGACTGAAGGATCCCAGGTTTGATTCTGGTCAAGGGCATGGACCTTGGTTGTGGGCACATCCCCAGTGTGGGGGTGTGCTGGAGGCAGCTGGTTGATGTTTCTCTCTCATTGATGTTTCTAGGTCTCTGTCCCTCTTCCTTCCTTTCTGTGAAAAATCAATAAAATATATTTAAACAAACATACAGAAAAACAAGACCTGGTTCTTTGAAAGGATAAACAAAATTGATGAACTTCTAACCAGGCTCACCAAGAAGCAAAGAGAGAGGATTCAAATAAACAAAATCAGAAATAAAAGAGGTGAAATAACAACAGACCCCACAGAAATACAAATGATTGTTAAAAAGAATACTATGAACAACTCTATTCCAACAAACTGGACAATCTGGAGGAAATGGACATATTCCTAGAAAAATATAACCTTCCAAAACTCAATCAGGAAGTATCTGAACATCTCAATGGGCCAATAACTATGGAAAAAAATTGAATCAGTCATCAAAAAGCTTTCAGCAAACAAAAGCCTGGGGCCAGACGGCTTCACAGGGGAGTTTTATCAAACATGTAAGGGAGAATTAAAACCTATCCTCTTCAGACTATTCCAAAAAAATCAAGAAAAATGAATACTTCCAAGCTCCTTCTATAAAGCCAGCATCAACCTAATAACAAAACCAGATGAAGACAACACAATAAAAGAGAATTATAGGCCAATATCTCTCATGAACATCGATGCCTAAATCATCAACAAAATTTTAACAAATTGGATCCAGCAGTACATCAGAAAGATCATACATCGTGACCAAGTAGGATTTATCTCAGGAATGTAAGGGTGGTACAATATCTGCAAATCAATAAACATGATACATCACATAAACAAATTGAGAGATAAAAAACACATAGTCATATCAATTGATGCAGAAAAAGCATTTGACAAAATCTAACAACACTTCTTAATAAAAACTCTCAACAAAGGGGGAATAGAACAATCATACTTCAACATAATAAAAGCTACATATGATAAACTCACAGCTAATATCATACTCAATGGGCAAAAACTAAAACCGTTTAACCTAAGAACAGGAATAAGACAGGGATGCCCTTTCACACTACTCCTGTTTGTCATAGTACTGGAAGTATTAGCCATTGCAATTAGATAAGAATAAGAAATAAAAGCATCCAAATTGGAAAAGAAGAAGTAAAGGTGTCCTTATTTGAAGATGACATGATATTGTATATATAAAAACCTGAAAGACTCCATAAAAAAAACGAATGGACTTAATAAATGAATTCGGCAATGTAGCAGGATACAAAATTAATGCCAAGAATTCTATGGCATTTCTATACACCAATAGTGAACTTTCACAAAGAGAGACTAAAAAAGCAATCCCATTTACCATCACACCAAACAAATTATGATTTCTAAGAATAAAGTTAACTAAGGAGGTAAAAGACATATACACAGAAAACTACAGAACACTGAAAAAAGAGTTAGAGGAAGATGTAAACAGATGGAAGAACATACCATGTTCATAGATAGGGAGTATCAACATCATTAAAATGTCCATACTACCCAAAGCTATTTATAGATTCAATGCACTCCCCATTAAGATAACAAAGGCATATTTCACAGACCTAGAAAGACCTCTTCAAAGATTCATCAGGAATAAAAAAGGCCCCAAATAGCCTCAGCAGTCCTGAGAAAGAAGAATAAAGTAGGTGGGATTTCAATGCCAGATTTCAAGCTGAATTACAAAGCCACTGTTCTCAAAACAGCCTGGTACTTACACAAGAACAGACATATAGACCAATGGAATAAAACAGAGAATTCAGATTTCAACCCAAACCACTCTGCTCAGTTAATATTTGACAAAGGAGGCATGAAGATACAATGGAGTCAAGATAGTCTCTTCAATAAATGGTGTTGGAAAAGTTGGACAGATACATGCAAAAGAAATGAAAGTAGACCACCAACTTACGCTATACAAAGATTAAACTCAAAATGTATACAAGACTTAAGCATAAGACAGAAAACCATAAAAATACTATCAGAATCCACAGGCAACAAAATCTCAGACATATGCTGAAGGAAGTTATTCACTGATACTGCTCCTAAGGCCATGGAAGCTAAAGAGACAATAAACAAATGGGACTATGTCAAGATAAAAAGCTTTTGCACAGCAAAAGAAACCAATCACAAAACAACAAGAAAGCCTGCTCCAGGGGAGAATATATTTGCAAATATTATCACTGATAAAGTTTTAATCTCCAACATCTACAGGCAACTTTTACAACTTAATAAAATGAAGATAAATGATCCAATAAAAAGAAAATGTGGGCAATGGACATAAATAGAGTCATTTCAAAAGAAGACAGAAGGAAGGCCAATAGAGATGAAAACATACTAAAAGTCACTAATTATCTGAGAGATGCAAATCAAAATGACAATGTGGTACCCTCTCACACCTGTCAGAATGGCTATCATCAATGAATCAACAAACAACACTTGTTGGCAAGGATGCAGAGTAAAAGGAACCCTTGTGGACTGCTGGTAGCAATGCACAATGGTGAAGCCACTGTGGAGAACAGTATGAAGTTTCCTCAAAAAACTAAAAATGGAACTCCAATTTGACCCAGTAATCCCACTCCTAGGAATATATCCTAAGAAACTAGAAATACCAATCAGAAAGGATATATGCACCACTATGTTCATAGAAGCACAATTTACAAAGCTAAGATTTGGAAATAGCTTAGATGCAGGTGACTGGATCAGAAAACAATGGTATATCTACAAAATGGAATACTATACTGCCATAAAAAAGGAATCCTTACCATTTGTAGCAACCTAGATGGAACTGGAGAGCATTATGCTAAGTGAAATAAGCCAATCAATGAAAGAAAAATACCACATGATCTCACTCATTTGTGGATAATAAAGAACATTATGAACGGATGAATAATAGACACAGAGCATCAAACAAACTGTCAAATTATAGGAGGAAGGTTAGGGAGAGGTAGGGTGGATAAGATATCAACTGAAGGACTTGTATGCAGGCATATAAGCATAACCAATGGACATAAGACACTGGGGGGTAAGGGCATGTATGTGAGTGGGGTGGTGTGGAAATGGAAAGATATGTACACATGTAATACATTAATAAAAATAAAATAAAATAAAATACTAGATAACAGAAACAAACAAACAAAAAGGATAAATTGCTGAGTCAGAAAGCGATGGCGGCCATAGTAGCTAAGTACATTTGTACATTAATAGAGAATGAGAAGAAGAAATCTAAACTCTCACTTAATGGGAAAAATTAAGTAAGCGTTAGCAAAATAAGAAAGTGGTAACAGAATGTATAATTTCTATCTCTATCTTTACCCCAAGAAATTGGCAGTGAAGGAAATAAAAAAGTTGTGGTAAGAACTGGAGAGGAGATGAAAGAAAATGAAAAAAAATAATATGTATGAGCATGCTCTCACAATACAAATATATATATATATATATATATATATATATATATATATATACACACACACACACACACACATACACAAAGGAAAGGAAAGGAAAGGAAAGGAAATATATATATTTGTATTGTGAGAGCATGCTCATACATATTGGGAAACTGTTTTTTAAAGAGTTGGGGCTCAACATGTAAACAGTTCAATTACTGATGCAATAAGGTACTAGTGGAAATAAGCGGGAGGTGAATGAGTTTATGAATACAGGTGGAAGAATCAACCTTGAAAAAAAAAACAGATATTTCTCCTATCTCCACAGGAATTTTCTGAAATGCAGTAGACTGGATATGTTTGGCTGGTCCAAGGTTACTTACTCCTTGACTGTGTCCAGCTTAGTTTGGTAACCTGCCTTCTCATTCTTCACATCTAGAGACTACTCTTTGTAGCTTCGTTGAACTGGAAAATACTGAGGCATAGAATGTTAGAACTTCTATGATGTATATGAATATATACTTCAGAGATTGCCTAATCTTAATTAGACCTAAGGGATCTGGTGATTAACTTAATCAATTTAATCGATGGAAATAATCAGAACTCTATATCATAGAACAAAATTAGTTCTAAGCATTAGCGATTAAAATCTCAGAGCCAGGAAAATATTTTTCTCTTTTAATGAAAATATTGTTTGATTAGTTAGAAAGTTAGAATTAAGATTTACATTCTATTGCAGTAGCTTTACTCTGCCTGGATTTTCTGATAGCATCATTTTCCTTCAATATATTCCTCCCTTTTGCTGTTGCTGTGGTTAAGCCTCACCTGAGGATATTTTTTTCTACTGATTTTTGATCGATTAGTTTAAATGTTATTTCAGTATACAGATATGTCTGTTTTTGTTATTGGAGATTATGCTAAAAGAGGGAAAAAAAGACTAATGCAGTTTTTAGGATATAGAAGTCTGAATTGCTATTATGACAGAAAGAATTTTTCTCTTTCAAGCTGCTCTGACTTCCAATTGTTAGGTACTGAAGTGATAATTAGCAGTTAATGTTGCCAAAAAGAGAAGCAATGGAGTCTCTGCTAAATTTAATATCTTGCCCTGGTATTGAGATACAGTTATAATCCTTAATTATATGGTTTAGTTTTACTGAATATGTGTTGAAATGTAAGTATAGACACATATAAATATACCATGGTTTGTCTATCATTGATAATACAATTTGTTTTGTATAGTGAGTTATTAGGTTTTAGATAACACTCTTTCATTTTATAGAAAATCAAAGGACAAGGTTTGACATATGTTCGAAGAAATGTCTCCTCTATGTCACAGATATTCTTTCAAGTTGATGTCTCTAATAATAAATATGTCTTCACATTTTACTGTGCATTCAGAATTCTTTCATTTCCACAAATGTTTATTTAGAGTCTACTATAATCTAGGCATTGTTATGTGTAAATGAGATTCGAGTTGGGGTTTAAGAGAGCTAACAAATAATGTAATTATTTTCTTAATTAACTTTAAAAAGGACAACCTCAAAGGGTGAATAGATGGTGGATGGGTGAAAAAAAATGAAATAAAGGATCAATATTATAACTGGGGGAAAAAAGGACTTAAACACTAGGATTCTGGAAAGCTTCTATCTTTTACCACACCCAGGTCTGGTATAAAATCAGGGTGTACTGTCCAAACAGTGAAAAAAGATTATACTGGGACATGCATTAGTTTCAGGTGACTGTTCCCACCCAGATGCTAATACACACAGTTGGTGTGCCCCAGATGTGTTCCTAGGACTTTAAGTCTTTGCATCTGAATCTATATCAATCATTCCTGTTTTAGTATAATGGTGTTAAGTTGTATAAGTTATTTGTAAATTTTGGATATTAAACCTTTGTCAGATTTATCATTGGAGAATATGTTCTGCCATTCAGTGGATTATCTTTGAATTTTGTTGATAGTACTTTGCTGCGCAAAAACTTTTGACTTGATAAAATCCCATATGTTTATTTTTTGTTTCCTTTGTCTAAAGTGATATGTCAGAAAAAAATATTGCTATGAGAAATGTCTGAGATTTTACGGCCTGTGTTTCCTTCTAGAATTGTTATGGTTTTTCTACTAGTATCATGTAAGTCAGCGGTTCTCAACCTGTGGAACGCGACCCCTTTGGGGGTCAAACAACCCTTTCACAGGGGTCACCTAAGACCATTGGAAAATGCAGATATTTACATCACGATGCATCACAGTAGCAAAATTTCATGGTTGGGGCTCACCACCACATGAGGAACTATATGCAAGGGTTGCGGCCTTAGGAAGGTTGAGACCCACTGATGTAAGTCTTTGTTTAAAATATATTTTTATTGATTTAAGAGAGAAAGAGAGAGATAGAAACATCAATGATAAGAGAGAATCATTGATCAGAGGCCTCCTGCACCACCACCCGCCTCCACTAGGGATGGAATGGAGCCTATAATCTTTCCTGACCAGGAATCGAATCATGACCTTTTGGTTCATAGGTCAATGTTCAACCCCTGAGCCACCAGCCAGGCTATCATGAAAGTCTTTAATCCATTTTGAGCTTATTCTTCTGTATGGTGTAAGAATATATACTAATTTTATTTTATTTTTGCATATATCTGTCAAATTTTCCCAGCACCCTTTTTTAAACAGAATATCTTTACCCTATTGTATGTTTACACCTCCTTTGTCATCTATTAATTAACTGTAAAGGTGTGGCCTTATTTCTAGGCTCTCCATTCTGTTCCATTGATCTATATGACTGCTTTTATGTCATCCCCATGCTGTTTTGATTACTAGGGCTTTGTAGGGCAGTTTAATATCAGAAGAAGACCCCCTGTTCTTCTTTCTCAAGATTGCTGTGGCTATTCAAGGTCTTTTGTGGTTCCACATAAATGCTTGGAATATTTGTTCTAGTTCTATGAAATACATCATTGGAGTCCTGATAGGACTTGTGTTGATTCTATTAATTGCTTGGGGCACTATGAACATTTTAATTATGCTAATTCTTGCTATTCATAAACACAATATATGTTCACACTTACTGTATCCACTTCCATTTCTTTCTTCAGTATCTTATAATTTTCCAAGTACTGATAATTAAATCTTGGATTTCAAGTTGGCGATATAATGGGATGAGACTTTTGAAGGTGTAATAGAATATTTATAGGTGAGAAAAGTATAAATGATGGGCACAGAATGGACTTTATTGGAGAATCTTAAAATATGAATGGCAATAATTTCTAGCATTTTAGTATGCACATGATGCCAGAAGCTAATTCCAGCAGGTCATAAATGCACAAAGTTCATCAAAAGGTTGGTGGACATTGAACCTTCAGCAAAGGCTGAAAGATACATATTATTGCCTGTTGGAAATGGCTAAGGGCATTTCTCCAAACCTGAAAAGGATGTATAAATTATTGCTTGCTGCCAGACAGTTGAGGGCATTTCAGTCTACATGTTATTGTCTCCTGCTGGCCATAGGCTGTTCCAATCTGACAATGGATTCTGTATACTAAACCTTGTCTTTGATATGTATATCTACCTTACTTTAGGACAATTTGCATTAATAAAAAGCAAGGTGTCCAGAGAGAAAGGACATGACTTCTTTAGCTAAGTCTTCTCTGGCTCCCCAAAATGCCTTCCAAATATATATTTCATCTCTAGACTCTTTAATAATTTACTGCAGCCCTTCTCCAGATTCCTGAACCCTTCAAGATGCTGGATTAAGACCTCTGGCACATGCCAGTCTGCACATGTAGAGGTAGAGTCAGTTCTCCATAAGCTAATCTAAATGGTTTTGACTACTAGAAATCTGTGGCAGTGATGTTTTAGGATGTTTGAACCCTAGCTTTAACAGGGCTGGCAGCCCGAGACCACATAGTAGGAATAAATTATTAAAGTCCCATGGGCAAGCAACATAAATTCAAGAATTCCTATTTTGTTTGAAATATACAAAAGATTGGGGTTTGGAAAGCTTAGAAAGCATCTTATACTTAGGTATGCATTGACAATGTAAACACTGAACATGGCTAATAATCTGCAGCAATTGTGGAACTAAAGTCCTGGCCTGTGGACCTGCCTAAAAATATACTAAAGATATAAAATTGTCTGCATACCATAGGCTACTAAGGTCTGATTCTCACTTCAGTCTGCCCCATGCTTCAATGTGTCAAAGTCAAGCTGTTTAACCCACACATGGCCATTCATCTACTAAGGCCAATGAGGGCCAAAGCTATTTTGTGAGTGCCTTTGAGCCTGACATTTAAAAAGCTTTACTGTATAAAATGTCTGTCACCTGTGTGGTAAAGTTGCAATTAGACTTCCTCATACACCAATATCATAAATCCCTACTTGCTACAAACCTTGAGTCCTAAAGTTGTTCACCTGAGCTTCCCACTAAAAATCAACCTTCCCTTCCCCATTCCTCAATCAAAACAAACAGAAAAACTTCACATAATTCCATTATCCCACTATAAACTTCTATGAAAAAGAGACTTATTTTTTAAAGTCTACTCCCCCCTTCAAAAATCACCTTGGACATAATAATCATTTCTGGTTAAACTTATATATTCCTCAAGCACAGTGCACTACAACAGAGATTAAATAACCAATTGCTAATGTTACTTTACAGTATTTGGCAATCTTGCTGTGTAGTCAACAGGCTATACTACAAAACATCATCAGAGAGTTAGGATGCTTATGAATTACTAAACACAGACCAGAGCATGTTCTTTATTCATGCAGCCAGATCTCACAGAAAACAGAAGGAATGAACTGGACAATACCTGATCCTCTTTCAAACTCACCTATGAGTTAAGTCATTCTTGTTTCCCTGTAGGAGGAGAGAGTGAGGGACAGAAAATGGCTTTAGAATCTTTCCAAGGTAGAGTGAAGCAAAAAAAAATCACTCCTTTCATGAAGCTGAAAGAATGTATGAGAAGGCACTTACAGTATGTAAACAAGCAGAAAAAAATAAGAATACTTTACAGGGCGGTTAGATAACCGGAACAACTAAACAACTGAACAATCTGTTGCTATGATGTGCGCTGACCACGAGGGGGCGTGTACAGAACCATGTGGATGTAGGCTTCAGCTGGATGGTGGAGCAGGTGAACGGGAGTGCCAGAGCAAAGCAGGGCACTGGTTGCTGTTATTGGGGTGAGCCTCTGATGGTTACTGAAAATTATTTGCTCCCACATGCCACAGTCCTGCCCAGCTCTCATACCTGCTGCCAACACTAGCCCCACTCACATTTGCAGCTGGTGCCTGGCACCAGTCCCAATCACTCAGCACCATCAGTGTATGAGCAGCTGCTGGTCCTGATCATCCCTGAGGGGTTCTCCACCTCCCCCTGCCAAGGATGAGCCAAAACCCAACCCTGTGCCTACCACAGCCTCACAGCCCACAGTTTCTTTCAAGGTGCACAATTCATGCACTAGGCCCCTAATGTTAAATAAAATGAGGGTGAGAGATGAACAGGACTATGTCAGGAGGGTCCCATAGCCCATACTAAGGAGGTTGCTTTTATGGCAATATGAGGAAGTGGAAGATTTTAGGCACAGGATTTATATAGCAGCTTTATATCTTAAAGAGCATCCTATATATAAAAATGGATTGATGCAGAAAAGTAGAAGCTCTTGCCAAAATCCAAAAAAAGGATTGGCTTAACTTGGGATGATAGGAAAGACAGAGTGAAAAATTATTGGTTTAATGTACATTAAGGTGTTGAAAACAGAATTTGATTATGGAATGAATGCTAGAGATAAAGAAAAGGAAGACATAAAGCCAGCTTTCTGGGCAATAAATAACATTAGTGGGGGTCATTTATGAAAGTGGGAAGAATGAGGATAAAAGCATGCTTGAGTGGGAAAAATTACATGATTTTGTTTTGGGTATGTGAAATTTGAGATGCTTAAAGAACAGGCAAGAATAGACATGTTTAAGTGAGCACGAGACTCAGTATAGAGTCATTCATGGAGATAAACATACTAGGTTTTTATGCAATAGCCTAGGAAGAGAAGAGATCCCAAAGCTGAGGTACCAAGCATGTTTTCTATTAAACAGACTATGAGAAGAGGAGGAACCAGCAGGAGAGTCTAAAAGAAGATGTCACTGAGAAGGGACAGAATAAGAAAAGAAATTGTTTCAAGATGGAATAAAGAGCTAACTCCCAGATGCAGAAGGCTTCGAGCGAAGAAAGATGGTATTACATGTACAACCATGATGTTTTTTCTTTCCTCTCTTGCTCCTGTCTCTTTAAATTGGAATTTCAGAACCTACCTCAGAAATTTGAATTCAAAATGTCTGCAGAGCACCCCTAGACCTCAGAAAATCCTTATTTACATGATCTGAATGCTTTAAAAGTGAAACGATAACAAAACACACTGGCATAGTATTTAGGGAGTAAATTGTTCCTTTTAGTAGCTAGAGTATTTTTGTTGTGTATTTGTGTGAATAAAAATAAATTAGTTAAGGGAACATTATTGCATTTTAAAAATTCTGCCTGTGTCCTCACTCCTGAAATAAGCAAGCAGCAAAGCTATAAAATTTGGCAAGAATAATGTAATGGATAAAATTATAAGGGTGGCTGACAGGAGTGGTCTGTTTCAGTGCTAGCAATAAAATTGTAGGAAATTTAGAAACAACAATAAATAAAACAATAAAAACTGGATGGGGTTTTATTATCAACACTAGAGGGCCAATGCATGAAATTCATGCATGAGGGGGTGTCCCTTAGCCCAGCCTGCACCCTTTCCAATCTGGGACCCTTTGGGGGATGTCTGACTGTTGGTTTAGGCCCAATCTTGATCAGCAGTCAGATATTCCTCCCCTGCCATCAACTTGTGATGGCCATGTTGTGGTGGCCATATTGTGAGGACATGGGAGAGGCCATCTTGTGACAATATGGGGAAAACCATCTTGAAACGATGTAGGGGTGGCCATCTTGTGATGATGTGAGGGTGTTGTGTGAGGATAGGAGGGGCACTAGGATTTTAATTTATTTTTTCATTAAATCTTTATTATTCAGATTATTACATTTGTTTCTCTTTTTTCTCCTCCATAACTCCCCTCCACCCAGCTCCCAACCCTCCCTCGACCCTTACCTCCCTCCTGTTGACCTCATACATAGGTGTATAATTTTTGTCCAGACTCTCCCTGTATACCGCTCACCCCTTTCCCTTGAAAATTATCAGTCCACTCCCTTTTTGTGCTCCTGATTCTAGTATATTCACCAGTTTATTCTACTGATCAAATTTTTAATTCACTTAATTTTTAGATTCACTTGTTAATAGATATGTATTTGTTGTTCATAATTTTTTATCTTTTAGCTTTTTCTTCTTCTTCTAAAAGAGTACCTTTCAGAGTGTCATATAATACTGGTTTGGAGTTGATGAACTCCTTTAGCTTTTTCTTATCTGTGAAGCTCTTTATCTGCCCTTCGATCCTGAATGATAGCTTTGCTGAATAGAGTATTCTTGGTTGTAGATTCTTACTGTTCATCATCTTGAATATTTCTTGCCACTCCCATCTGGCCTGCATCGTTTCTGTTGAGAAATCAGCTGACAGCCTATGGGTGTTCCCTTGTAGGTAATGAACTGTTTTTCTCTTGCTGCTTTTAATATTCTCTCTTTGTCTTTTGCTCTTGGTATTTTAATTATGATGTGTCTTGGTGTGTTCCTCTTTGGATTCCTTTTATGTGGGATTCTGTGTGCTTCCTAGACTTGTAAGTCCATTTCTTTTACCAGATGTGGGAAGTTTTCAGTCATTATTTCTTTAAATAGGTTTTCAGTATCTTGCTCTCTCTCTTCTGGCACCCCACAATTCTGATGTTGGTATGTTTGAAGCTGTCCCAGAGGCTCCTTACATTATATTCACATTTTTGGATTCTTTTCTCTTCTTGCTTTTCCAGTTGAGTGTTTTCTGATTCTTTATATTTAAAAATTTTGACTTGATTCTTGCCTTCCTCTAGTCTGCTGTTAGGTCTCTGTATAATATGTTTTATTTCAGTCAGTGTATGTTTAATTTCTAGTAGGTCCTTTTTCATCTCTAGTTGGTCCTTTTTCATCTACTCTTGGGTCTCACTAACTTTATCCAACTTTTATAGGATATTCTTGAAAAACCTTATAAGCATGGTTTTCAACTCTATATCCAGTCAGTTATTTTCCTCCATTTCTTTTGTTTGTGATCCCTTCCCTTATCTCAGCATTTTCACTATGCTGGGAGAACTTCTGTGTTGAATTCAGCCTTATGATACCAGACTTGTAAAACTGCAAAAGCCACTCTGTTGAGCTTGGGATGGGTGGAGTCTCAGGGCTTAAGGGACCATCTTGCCTTCCAGTTGGCCTTGCCCTCCACAGCCCCTGAATCTCACGTGACTGGGTAATCACTGGAGCGGTCCCTGTGCTTGCATGCACTCTCTCGCAGTGCTTCTAGACTGCTGCCCCTTCGGCTCCCTTATGCTCCGGCACCACACAAGTCTGGGTCCCCAGGGTTTTGCCTGAAATGGGGGTTTAGTCGAGTTAGAAGTGGCACAATTGGGAGGGTCTGTCTCCCGCTCACTCGTGAAAGCCAGTGGCACAATCAGCAGTCGGTCCTCTGTGCTCAGTGCCATGTGCACCACCAAACTTCTGATCTTTTGCTACTCCCCTAAATTTCTGTGCACTTCTGCCCCTTCACAGTGCAAACTCCCCCTGTATGAGTTTTGGCTGGATCTAGGGTTTAGTGTTGTAGGATAAGGAGTTCAATTACTTTGAGAGTCTCTTTCTCCCTCCCTCCAGAGAAAGCCAGCCAGGTGCTCCGGCACCTGTTCTCTCCATGCGCGTGTCTTTGTACCTCACCTTTTTATAGCTCCTCTGGGTCTCTGTGAGCCCCTCTCTTTCCTTCTAGTTGTAGAATTTCCACTCAGCCAGCTTTCCTGTGGTTCTGGATGATGTCTGTTCTGTCTTTTAGTTTTAGTTTTGAAATTGTTGTGCAAGGCAGCAGTGTAGGTGTTTACCTATGCTGCCATCTTGGATTCTGTCAGGATTTTATTAATATAGATGTGCTGGGAATTCTAAACTGTGTCAGTGACAAAATGTTCCTCTAAGCAACTTCTGCAATGACTTAAATTCTAAGTATATATTTATTTTTACAAGTTTATGAATATATGCAAATTTTTACTGAATGCGTTTTAATATTTACCCTTTATTAATATATTTTATGTGGAAATTAAATTGTGTTTTGAAGTTTGTCCCCAGAAAACATGGACTCAGAGATAGGGTGTCCCTCAAAAAATACATTACACATTAAATGATGATAAAGGCAGTATTTATTAAAATTCACTTCATTTTCAAAATTGACCTATCAGCTGTTAAAGTGTGTATACATTTATTTGGGACACCCTGTATGCATTTGTTTTGAAACTAAATTTGTTGAAAATTGTGATTATATGAGCTCACTTTGGTAATAAAACATGTTTCCAACTCTTCTGGCATGGTAAATTTCAGGAATTAAACATATTTAAAAATAAACACTGATAGTAATTTTACAAGCAAAGGAAAAGAATGTAATTCCATTGTGTCTCACTGTGACCACTTGGAATTTTTTTTTCTATTTCTCTCTCTCTCTCTCTCTCTCTCTCTCTCTCTCTCTCTCTCTCTCATATATATATTAGATGCCAGGTGCACAAAATTTGTGCATGGGGGGGTCCCCTTAGCCTGGAGATCAGGCTTAAACTGGCAGTTGGCATCCCTCACACAATCCTAGACTGCCAGCTCCTAATTTCTCACCTACCTGCCTGCATGGTAACCCCTAACTGCCCCCTCTGCCAGCCTGATCATCCCTCACTGTCTCTGCATGTTAGCCTGATCCCCTGCCAGTCTAGTCACCCCAAACTACCTGCCTCTGCTGACCTGGTCACCCCACTCAGCCATCTTGTTCAGTCTATTGGTCCTCTCTCACTAATCCCCCTACCGGCCTGGTGGTAGGTAACCATCTTGTGAGGGTGTAAGGGTTAATTTGCATATTACCTCTATATTATATAGGATATATTTTATATATATTCCATATGTATATATTTCATATAAACATATTTCATATATATGCATTCCATCTATATTAATAAAAATGTAATATGCTAGTTAGACCAGATATGGAGATATATATATGGGCCTCTAATATGTATGTATTCATATATCCTATCCAATAAAAGAGTAATATGCAAATTGACTGTACCTCTGCTACACCTACCAGCCACTCCCACCAGACATGCCTACCAGCCAATCAGAGTGAGTATGCAAATTAACCCAATCAAGATGGCTACAGCCACAGAGAGAGCAGGAAGGAGGCTTGAGTTGCCCCTGGCAATGGAGGAAGCCAAGCACCCAGGCCTCTGCTTAAGACAAAAAAGTTTAAATGTCTGTGCAAGCAGAAGGCTTGCTCCGTTCCAGGCTACAAAGTTTCAATTGTAGAAGATAAATAAATCCCAGGTGCCAGGGCCTCCCCTTGGGTCATGGGGGGTGGAGGGGGATGGCCAGCCTGCAACCACCACAGGCCCCTCACTCAGGCCACCCCATATCCCAAAGAAGTACCTACCCTGATCCAGGATACCCTTTAGGGCAAACTAGTTGGCCCCTACCCAGGCTTTTCTTACAGCCCCAGCTGTTAGTCTGGAAGGATATCTGGTCTAATTAGCATATTACACTTTTATTATTATAGATGAAATACATATATATATAAAATAAGATATAAATATGTGATATATATAAGATATATATATATATATATATATATATATATATATATACACATACATATATATATATCCTGCAGAGACATTTGGAAGCTGCTATAATTAATCCTGAAGAAACAAAGATAGAATTGCCATTTCTAAAATTCACTGTTAAATGGGATTTTTATGCATTTCTACTAAAATTATCCTTCTGTATGTCTAAGACATTTTTCAAACTATTTGTATATCTGTTCATGTGAGTAAAACTTTTTAAAATAAAAATTAATGCAAATCATTGTTCAATAAACAATGAGCAAAGTTAGTTTCACCGTCTCTATCAAATATAATTATGTAAAGAATACTAATTTTGATAAAGTCATTGATAACTTTCCAGAATTATAGCTCAGAAATTGAAAATGTGATCAGTATTCATTACTTTGATCAACCAATATATATATTTATCTTTCCATTTAAAAAAATACACTAATATAATTTTCATAATTTATATGGTTATTTTAATTCTTACTGCTATAAGTATACATATTAATGTCAATAACAATAAGTGCTCCCTGTCAGTTTT
Organism: Lasiurus borealis; assembly: GCA_004026805.1. Lineage (NCBI taxonomy): Eukaryota > Metazoa > Chordata > Mammalia > Chiroptera > Vespertilionidae > Lasiurus > Lasiurus borealis. The sequence continues at coordinate 26,962 of PVJN01027802.1, forward strand.
TCTTTTTTGCCCATTGTTATTATTCATTTTATGTCATGGCTATTACTAAAAATAATTTTGATATATAGATAAGTTTAGTGTTAAAAAAGTATCTGTTCCAGGTGTTAAATATGCTAAGTATGCCACTTATCCTAATTCCTGTGGGGTCAAAGAAGAGATTCGGGTTTCTAATTAAAGACAAAAGTGGTTCATGCACATGAAAGTGAAATCAGTGCCCTGATTTCATTGTCAGGAATTATCAGAATGAAAATAAAATAATGTTGATTTGTTTATTTCTTAAAGCCCATTTAGAAGAAAAGAGAATTACTGTCTTTCCAAGTAATCAAAGGCTTTTTCAAGCTAAAATTGTATAGATAAGAACATACTTTTTATTAGAAGTATGTTTTAAACTAAATTGTTTTATAAGAAGAAAATTAAGCAGAGCAATACATAGGAACAGATATTGTTAGATGTAAGTAGCAAAATGTAAGTATTTTTACAAATTTCAATGTGATTTTTAAGGCATAACTTCATTTAATTTTTTCAACCATCCTATGCAGAAATAGGCCAGGGCAAATATTTGGAGCAGAAGCCACATTTGGAAGGTGGAGAAGTGAAAATTTTGATGCAGTTAAAACAAAGAAACAAGGTAACTTGATTAAACTCTGATAATTGTAACCTGTGATTAATTCTAATTAATGAGTATAATGGCATTGGGAGTTTGAATTATAGATTTGCATTGGGATGCTATATGCAAATCTCCCTACAGGACTCAGAGACTATTATCCCCACTGCTGGGAGTGCTGTAGGCCAGA
>PVJN01027803.1:0-27753 GCA_004026805.1 Lasiurus borealis
GGCGCTTTATAAATGACTATGACTGAGCTTCTCTTGCAAAAAGATGCTTGTGCTTGTCTTAGAGACAACAGAAAAGTCACAGAAATGAAGAAGGCTCCTTCTAGCATCTCAGATTTCCTTGAACCCCACTTTGAGTTCATTGAGATGCAATTTGAGTGTTTTTTGACATGTCACAGAACCTGAATGGCATGTCCCAATCACATCTAAAACCTCACAATTTTGTCTCTGGGTCTAAGATAAGCTGGAATGGAAAGAGATGTATGAAAGTAACACAAATTACTGACTCTAAAGTGGGTAGGATGTTTTAAAGGGGAAAGGGAAAGAGATTAAATGAATCTGAAAGGGGACACCACTGATACAGTAGGTATAGAGTAAAATCAAAAGAAGATTTAACAGAAGGGAATTAAAGGGCAGAAAAGCATTTTAAAAGAAATTGACCAAATGAAAAAGGACATTCATGAAGCATGTATATTGCACTTCACAATATGTCTCAGTGCAATGCCCACAACAATCGCTTGGCCCTAGTAGAGTAAATAGTTTCTTCAGCATCCCAGACAGAAAAATAAAACGCTGATGTTTAAACAGGAGGTTACATGATTTGCTTAAAGCCACATGACTAGAAAGTGGCACCACTCGCTCTCAGATCCAGATCTACCGCCACAGCTGGCGGAGGAGTAACGGGCTTCTTGCTCAAGGCCCCTTCCCACCTGGTTGTTGGCCATTTGCTGTTCTCTCCCTCGGCATGGCTGTCTCTTCCTCCTGTCTTTTGCTCATCCCTGGACTTGAACTGTCCATTCTCAGAATGGCTCCCCCACCCAGCTCTTAGCTTGACCTTTGCAAAATGGTCCTGATAAGCCTTGATAGAGTGACCCTATTAGATCAGCTTCCTGGGGCCTTTGAATCCTAACATAGTATTGGGGGCGGGGCAGGGAATGACACTGCCAAGAAGGCATTTCAAGTATTGCTAACTAAAACAGTGGATGAATTGTTTGGGGAGGAATGGGTCTTATTCAACATTTTTCTACTCTAGCATCCAAAAACAGCAAAACCTCTGAGCATCTATCCATTTATTTTTTTATAACTAAGTAATATCTGACAAGTATAAAACCAAAAATTTAATACATTGATAGTCACTTTAAAAGCACTAGTAAACTGAAAATGCATATATGGCTGGTAAAGTATAAATTAGTACAATTGCTTTATAAAAGGTGAGCATACTATCAAATAAGAGTAATATGCAAAATGACCATACCTCCACTACACCCACAAGCCACAACCACCAGCCAGGACCACCAGCCAATCAAGAGCGAGTATACAAATTAACCCAACCAAGATGGTTATGGCCACAGAGAAAGCAGGAGGGAGGCTTGGGTTGCCCCAGCGATGGAGGAAGCCAAGCTTTCCACACACCCTGGCTGGCCCAGGCCTCTGCTTTAGGCTACAAAGTTTCAATTGTAGAAGATAAATAAATCCCAGATACCAGGGCCTCTGCTTGGGTCACTGGAGAGCGTGGCCAGCCTGAAAACCACCACAGGCCCCTCGCCCAGGCCACCCCACACCCCAAGGGAACCCTCACCCTGATCCAGGACACCCTTCAGGGCAAACCAGCTGGTCCCCACCCATGCACTAGGTCTCTATCCTTTCTAATAAAAGAGTAATATGCAGATTGACCATCACTCAAACACATAAGATGACTACCCCCATGTGGTCAAGATCCTGCTCCCATGTGGACACAAGATGACCACCACCAGATGGCCAGCAGGGGAGCTCAGTTGTGGGGGATCCAGGCCTGCAGGGAAGGGCAGTTAGGGGTGACTAGGCTTGCAGGAGAGGGAAGTTAGGGGCAAACAGGCTGAGAGGGGAGCAGTTAGGCATCAATCAGGCTGGCAGGGAAGTGGTTAGGGGGTGATCAAGCTGGCAAGCAGAAGCAATTAGGGGCAATCAGGAAGGCAAAACTACACATGCAGCTTCATTCTTATAGGTAGTAAAAGAAGCAGCAAAGTACAAGACTTCATCAGAAAAAACCTGGTTTTCTAACTACTTCCCTGCTGTAAACACGGCCTTACATGTTCCTAACATCAAAGATTAGAACCTTTTATTATTGGGGCAGTTAATGGTTTTGTTCCAAAGCTCTTGCTACCAAGAAAAAATACAAAAAGAAAATAAAAACAAGCCATTTGATAAATAAAACTATACTTATACAGGTACTTAAAAACAAAAACAAAAAAATCTAGACCATGTGTGAGTTGGGAGCCAGCAGTCCTGGATTGTGAGAGGGATGTCCAACTGCCCATTGAGGCCTGATCCCAGTGGAATAGGCAGTCAAACATCCCTTGAGTGGTTCCCAGTTGTAGAGGGTGCAGGCTGGGCTAAAGGACACCCACACCCCTGTGCGTGAACTTCATGTACGAGGCCTCCAGTTGTATTATAAAGTCAAACCCATACTTACCATTCAACCCAGAATCCCAGTTCTATATGTTTATCCAGGAAAATTGAAAATATATGATCATATAAAGACCTGTAGGTGAATATTCATAGTAGCATTATCCATAATAATCAAAAACTGAAAACTATAATATCCATCAAATGGTTAATTTTAGACTATGCATAGAAGAATAGGAAACTATTTAGACATAATACTACTTAGACATGAATAGGAAAAAACTATATGTATAGCATGAATGGAATTCAGACTACTAGGTTCCATGGAGAAAGACACAAAGGAATATACACTACATATGATTCCATTTATATGACAGTCTTGCAATGACAAAACTATAGAGACAGAAGTTAGAGCAGTGGTCTCCAGAAGCTAGGGATAGAATAGGAAATTGACTGCAAAGAGCAAATAGAACTTAGGAGGGAGGGGGTGAGCGATGGAAATATCCTATATCATTATTGTAGTGTGGTTTATAGGACTTATACATTTGCCAAAATTCATCAAACTGTACAACTTTTTTAAAAATATTTTTACCCGCCCCGCCAGGGAGGTGGAGCATGAGCGCACATGTTAGGACCCAAAAGATGGTGAACTATGCCTGGGCAGGGCGAAGCCAGAGGAAACTCCGTAGCAGTCCTGACGTGCAAATCGGTCGTCCAACCTGGGTATAGGGGCAAAAAAATGATGGAACCATCTAGTAGCTGGTTCCCTCCGAAGTTTCCCTCAGGATAGCTGGCGCTCTCGCAGATGACAACGCAGTTTTATCCGGTAAAGCGAATGATAAGAGGTCTTGGGGCCGAAACGATCTCAACCTATTCTCAAACTTTAAATGGGTAAGAAGCCCTGCTCACTGGCGTGGAGCTGGGCGTGGAATGTGAGTGTCTCGTGGGCCACTTTTGGTAGCAGAACTGGTGCTGCAGGATGAACCGAAAGCCAGGTTAAGGTGCCCGATGCCAATGCTCATCAGACCCCAGAAAAGGTGTTGTTTGATATAGACAGCAGGACGGTGGCCATGGAAGTCGGAATCCGCTAAGGAGTGTGTAACAACTCACCTGCCGAATCAACTAGCCCTGAAAATGGATGGCAAAAAAAAAAAAAAAAAAAAAAAAAAAGCCCTAGCTGGTTTGGCTCAGTAAATAGAGCGCCGGCCTGCGGACTGAAAGGTCCCAGGTTCGATTCCAGTCAAGGACATGTACCTTGGTTGTGGGCACATCCCCAGTAGGGGGCGTGCAGGAGGCAACTGATAGATGTCTCTCTCTCATCAATGTTTCTAACTCTTTACCCCTGTCCCTTCCTCTCTGTAAAAAAATCAATAAAATATATTAAAACAATATTTTTTTATTGACTTCAGAGAGGAAGGATGAGAGAGAGATAGAAACATCAATGATGAGAGAGAATCATTGATCAGCTGCCTCCTGCTTGCCCCCTACTGGGAATGACGCCTGTAACCCGGGTATGTGCCCTTGACCAGAATCGAACTTGGGACCCTCCAGTCTGCAGGCTGACGCTCTATCCACTGAACCAAACTAGCTAGGGCCAAACTGCACAATTTTTAAAGTTAATTTAATTATATATGTGTTACTCCTCAGTAAATTTAACTTTAAAAATGTATTAAAGGAAAATGTGTTTGAGATTTTTTGAATCTCAAGTCTGAAAAAAAATATGTTTAAAAAAGAATGTATGCATCTTTGCTATGACAGACACTTTGCTGGGATCTAGGGATACGGAGATGAAGGACATAGTCCCTACTTCAAGGAGATTACAGTGCAGCCGAGGAGAGAGGGGCAGACAAAGCCACTGCACTGAGCAGTAAGTGCATTGGTGGAGATATGCACTGTGGGCTGGAGCCACAGTGGCATGTCTAAATCCAATTTCTGGGAAGGATGAACTCCCAGAGAGACACTTGAGCTGAGCCAAGATACTGGCAGTCTTAGCCGAGAGAAGAGAAGGAAATCCTTACCTAAGCAAGTAAAAGGAACAAAAAGAGAGAGAGAAGGTTTTAATAGATCTGCTCCAGTTTTGAAAATGAATAATATAATGAATAGGAGAAATTTTAGACAGTATGAGCCCTGGCCAGGTGGCTCAGTTGGTTGGAGTATCATCCCATATGCCAAAAGGTTGCAGATTCGATTCTTAGTCAGGACACATATCTATCTTGAGGGTTCAATACCTGGTCAGGACCTGTACAAGAGGCAACCAATCGATGTTTCTCTCTCTTAAAATCAATTTTTAATAAAAGCATATCCTCAGGCGAGGATTAAAAACAAAATTTAGACTCTGTGTCAGAAAATGAATGCCATAGGAGTGAGACCTATCAAAATGTGAGTTGTTCTTTCTAAGCAAGAATAGGTGATCTTGATAACTCAGAAAACTGAATTCATAAACCAACAGGATTGTTACATATAAGATCATGCATTATTTGCTTTGATTTATCAATTCTTTAGTGATTAAAAGATCAACACAGACTTTAATGATCTGTTCTATTTCTAATATCTACTTCTTCACTACTTTATGTCCTATTTACTTCAATTTATTGATTGAATAGCTTGACTTCAACTTTTTTCTTCCTATATTTTTTCACCTTTTAAAGAAATATTAAACGCCCAAAATCTGGTTGTCTGTCATACTGTATCATTGTGGAACGCACAGATATTATTTAGCATAATGGGTTCCTTCATAGTACAAAATCTCTTCCCAAAGAGGCAACAGAACAGTACAATCTGCCCTGACTGTTTGGCTCAGTGGATAGAGCGGTGGCCTATGGACTGAAGGGTCCCATGTTTGATTCCAGTCAAGAGCATGTGCCTTGGTTGCGAGCACATCTCCAGTGGGGGGTGTGCAGGAGGCAGCTGATTGATGTTTCTCACTCATTGATGTTTCTGACTCTCTATCCCTCTCCCTTCTTCTCTGTAAAAAATCAATAAAGTATATTTTTTAAAAAAAGAACAGTACAATCTGATCATCTAACAAAAGCATATATGTCGCTTCATAAAGCAGGTGCCTGCAAGTTACTCCATAATACTCCTATTTCTATTCCATTGGCCAGAATTTAGTCATATGGCCATACTAGCTGGAAGGAATGATGAGAAATGCAGTTTTTATTCCAAGCAGTCAAGTGTCAGCTGCTAAAGAGGAAAAGAAAGGTACTGTAGGATAATCAGAAGTCCCCGAATCAAAGATGAAATCCCCCATTCCTCAGAAACATTTTCTAGTTAAAACATGTACTCTAAAATGTACTTATCAAAATTTTCTTCTGATTTGAAGGCATTTAACATTTTTTTTTAATCTAGTATAGCCCTGGAGCATTGCAGATTACAAAGTACTAAAGTCAGTTCCTGGCACAGAGTAAGTGCTAGATAAATATTGGCTTTTTGTCATGAAGCCATAAAACTTTATAGCGGCAAAGAGAGATAGTAATTGAATCTAATCTTCCCTCCTCTCCCGACCCCTCACTTATAGTCTTGGTAAGCTAGTTAATTATTTTTATTTGGAGATGAATTTGGTACAATAATGCTATACAAAAGCAAATAGCATTTAATAAGATGTAGGGTGTCCCCCCCAAAAAATGTATACACACACTGTAAATAATTTTAAAAGAAGTGTATATTAAAATACATTTCATTTTCAAAATTGAGCTATCAGCAGTTAAAATGTGTATACATTTTTGGGGGAACAACTTGTATTTCTAAAATTGGAGAAGTGTCTTTAGTAGAAGTGTGTTTTCTTTTTAAAATATTTTTTATTCCATTAAATTCCATCTCTGAGGCCTTTCTTAAAGCTTCTAGGGCAGGTGGCTTGTCAAAGTTGCCTTGGGGGTTCTGCCTCTACTAACTGCAACTTTTTGTGTGAATTCTTTCCTTATTCAAAAAGCTTAATGTTTGTATTCCTGCACATGACAGTGCCAAAACTTTCCAGGCAAAAGTTCTATTTGTATATATGTTTATTTTCTAATTGTTGATCATTAATTTGTTATAACCAGGCACATTTTTTAACAAATTGGCTACATTCTTGGTAACAAAACAAAATTAGTTGCCTTTTTCCAGTGCTTATCCAGCAGTCTTTCCCAAATTTGCACAGCAATATATCAGCAAGATATATTTATCTTTTATAAATTTAGGTTTTTATAGCCAAAAATGTCACTGAAAACTGGGTGAGAAAATGCCTTAAAATACAGCTTTCTGTGCACCTTTTGCTATGAACCACATTTCAAGAATTACCATTTTGTTGTATATGTAGTGTTCTATTTTGGTAGACATATCCTGATGGCTAATTTTGCAAGACAGACCTGAAAAAGCCTAGATAAGATTGTTGCTCTACTATTTTATTTTATTATAAAACATCCTGAGTAATTTCCATAGCATCAAAATACCCTGGGGGAAAGAGTAATAACTACATATTTCCATTAATTGCAATGTAATAACAAATAAATACTAGCGAGGACATTTCCACTGGATTTTATTTTTCTAGAAAATTAAATAGAAAACAGCTTTGCAATTTACTTAGGAACAAACTGTTCTGAGAACTGAATTTATAATGAGGCCAAAGACTAATCACCTTAATTATTATACAAAGGAAACAAATTTGCCTCCCAACAACCTTAAAAAGGAGTCAGTCCAATAGAACTTGGACCACTTTAAGAAACAAATTTACCTTTTTGGGCACTCTCAGCAAAAATAAAATCTTTCAAGTGTTTCCTTATCCACCAACAGGTGGAAAGTGTGAGCAATGTTTCTGACATCTTGGTCTCACAGCTAAGCACAGTCTAAAATCAATAACTCAGATTTTATTCCATCTCTTCTCCTTCCAAAGACCTCATTATCACAGGAAGTAGCTCCAAGGTCTCCTTCCAAGAATAATCCTTTTCTCATTCTCTTTTCCAAGTCGCTTATTCTTTCCAAGGTTAGATTGAGACCTGTAGGCAAACTGAAGCCAAATAATTTAATGCCACCTTTAAACCATAATTTGTAAATATCTACTCAGCACACAATGTCGGTGGTATGAAGCTGATGGCCTAATAAAAATGCTATGCCCTTCAAAAGAAGTGGCACAAGATATAACATAGCACTTTAACTTATTTGGAAATGTTTCTTGAGTTGCAATTTTTTCATTCCTTCATTTATCAGTGATAAAAAATATGTAACATACATCACCAGAAATCAAATGCCATACACCTATTGTATTATGTTTGCCAGGGCTTCCATACAAAATACTGCAGACTAGATGACTTAAATAACATAAATTTATTTTCTCACAGTTCTAATGGCTGGAAGCCCAAGATCAGAATGTTGAAGGTTTGGTTTCTTCTGAGGCCTCTCTCCTTGGCTTGCAGATGGCTGCCTTCCCACTATGTGTTCACATGCTTGTCTCTCTGTGTGTGCGCCTAAATGGTATTGTTCTCTGTATCCTAATTCCCTCTTCTGTTTTGCTTTGTTTTGTTTCTTATAGCCATTTTCAGGGACCTTCATGACTTCCATGTCTTTAAGGCTTGTAACATGGCTTTACTATTGCCAGCTTTCTCTGAATTTCTGCAGAAATGCATTCAAGTCAGCAGACTCACTGGCAAGGCTTCCAATCTCCTCTTCTTATAAGGATACCAAGTATATTGGATTAGGGCCCACCCTATGAACCCCACTGTAATTTAATTAACTCTGTAAGGCCCTATTTCCAAAATTCAGTGACATTCTGAGATACTGGGGTGGGGAGAGGGGTGGGGGAGGAAGGAGAGATAGAGCTTCAACCTATGAACTTGGGGAAGACATCATTCAGCCCATAACCACTGGCCATACTGGAAAGTTAAAATCAGGCAGGGAAAAATCGTATTTCAACCCCTGACTTTTGGCTACCAAATCCTAAAAGTAACAACCTGACATAGCATTTCATACTTCACTTTTGGATTCCAAATCATTTTCTTCTACACAAGAAAATCTGCAGAAACAGAGGAACAAAAGATTCATTCACTAATTTACTTCTGGCTAACACAGTGTCCTGAGAAAGGGAAAAAACAGCAAGCTAGTCCTTGCTTTTGTTAAGTGCTCATTCTCTCCTGAGCTTCCTTTGGGACTTTTGGAAGGCAACTTCTTGGGAGATACTCTTAAAATGTTTTTATCATTCGTTCCTTGGAAGCAATGTTATGTCCTGTTCATCAGTTATGTTTGGGCTCTAAGTAACAGAAACCTTCTAAGAAGAATTTAAATAGTAAGCATGTTTGTTATCTAGAAACAGGTCTAGTGGCCAGCAGTTCCAAGTCAGTGAGTTCAGCAGCAGTATGAAGATATAACTGGTGGTTTCCCACCTCTTCCCCTTGCAGAGTCAGGAGTTGGTTTCTGCCGTACCCTGGTTGCAAGGTGGATGCCAAGCATCAGCCCCTCACACAAGTGCACACAGAGGCTGGAAGGAAAGCCTTCATCCTCCTGATTCTCTTCGCACCGAGGAGGAAAGCTGTGCCCAGATTGCCTTCTGGTCTTCAAGGGCAGAGGACTATGTCACCCCAAAATGTGACTGTAGGAGTTCAGGACAAACCACCCCAAGATAGGCTGCTTCCATGTATTGATGTTTGAGCTGCAAGCACATGAGACACAACAAATGCAGTGAGAGGCTTTTTCTGAATACATTTTTTCTGTTTAAAGACAGATTCTCCTAAAGGAATTCAATTATCATAAATCTCATCTGGGAGTTTCATCGCCAGAGAAGATCGGCTCTTGTCACAGGAGAAAAGACTAGAAGTCTTTTAGACACCATGCCCAGATAAAACTTGTCATATACTATCATACCTCCCATTTATTCTTCTAAGGGCCTGTTTATCTTTCTTTAAAATCATTTATTCTGCCTAAGAGGCCTACATCTCTCCTCCTTTTTTCCTGTTAAGGTGTTATTTTAAGCCTAAATTCTAAGCCACCTCAGAAAGCTAATAATTTTCCCCTGGATATCTTCCATGTATACATAAGTTAAATATATTAATAAACTTATTTGTTTTTCTCTGTTATTCTGCCTTTTATTACAGAGATTTCAGACAAGAACTCCTAAGGGTAGAGGGAAAGTAATTATTCCTCTCCTATAGTTCCAACTTCCCCTAACCATCCCCAGTAAAGAGAAATGACATTCATTCCCTCACTTTTCATGCAAATACACAGCAGAAATGAACACAAGCTAGAGAGAAGTGCTTTGCAACTAGTTGCCTCACAAGGGCACCAGCCACTTCAACAAAAATGGTTTTTTTATTTTTTTGCATTTTCCCAGAATTTTTATGAGAGAACTTGAGTTTATCTGCATCATTCTTTCAATGTATTCTGTACAGTTCTAGTGCCATGTTTCAATGATCTTTTCCCACATAAAAAGAAAAGTACCCTGCCAGCTGGTATGGCTCAGTTAGTTGAGCGCCATCCCATGTACCAGGAGGTCACAGTTCAGTTCCCAGTCAGAGCTCATGCCCCAGTCGCAGGCTCAATCCCCAGTAGGCAGTGTGCAGAAAGAAACCAATCGATGCTTCTCTCATTGGTGTTTTTATCTCTCTCCCTCCCCCTTCCTCTTTCTGAAATCAATAAAAACATAGTTTTTAAAAATTGCCCCTAAACATGGCTTAGAATAATAATAGTTATTTCTTTTGCTCTCTGATCTTGGGCTGCATGAACTGAGCTGAGCAATTCTCACTTGGAGTGTAAGCAGTTGCCGCCAGGCAGTGGCTGGGACTATGTCGTCTTGAAGGCTTCTTCCCTCAGATCTGGCACCGGGGGCTGGAACCACTCACACATCTGCAGGCTAGAACAGCTGGGGCTCCTTGGACATTCCTTACTCTTTCTCTCTAGGAGGTCTCCCCACGTGGTGACCTCAGGTGACTTTTTACATGGCAACTGAAGCTTCATGAGCGAGTGTCCCATGAGAAACTGCCAGAAGCTACATGGCCTTTTCTAACCTTGTCTTGGAGGTCCCACTGCATCACTTCAGCTATATCAGTTCATCAAGGCAGCCACAGACCTCCCAGGTTCAGGGCGAAGGAACACAGACTCTACCTCTTGAGAGTAGGAGTGTCAAAGAATTGGGGGATATATTATTTTTACCTTTATTGTTGAAAATATTACAGATGTCCCCTTTTGCTCCCCTGTTGATGGTGGATATATTTTAAAGAATCACAAATCCCTTAAAGGTTGGCCCTCCTGTCATCCACTCAGCTGGACCGCCCTTTATTTACCTTTGAGTCCACAGAGCTTGCTTTCTATAGTTGTCTGAACTTCCAGTCCCCCATCTCCCATCATTTTCTCTGCGGCAGTTAATTCCCACTCTCATTCCTCAGACCTCCTTCCCCAAGATTAACCATTTAGAGGGAGTGGTCAAGGCCTTTGTGAAAAGGGACTAGGACTTTCATTAACAAGCCAAAATCAATGCAGCTAAGACAAAGACTCTCATAATCAATGTTTCAAACCAATAAACATATGAACTTTATTTTGTCTCACATATTTGAGTCTCCAAAGGAGAAAAAAAAATGCAGATATCCAACTAGCAATGGAACAGGTTGTCCTACACTAACCTGGCCCAAGGCTACCAGGCCATTAGCTGTGTCCAATGGACAAGAGCAGAGAAACAAAAAGTAAGCAGGCCATGTGGAAGGAATGCCTATCTTGGTAGGACATTCTGAGCTGTCTGTTCTTTTATCCCTCTGAGATAGGGTATTGATTTTATATTGTTTTGTCCACATAGCAGAAAGGATGAGCATCTGGAATATTTTCTCTCTCTCTCTCTCTCTCTCTCTCTCTCTCTCTCTCTCTCCACACTCCCACATCCACCCCCCTCCCCAATGCCTCTTCACGTAGTACCAATTAAACTAACCAAACTTTCTTTCAATAAAAAATTCAAATGAGAACCTGGAGTAATGAATATTCCTCAAAACAATTTCACACACAAAAAAAGATAAAGTTTCCAGACATAGCTTAACTATTTAGGAAGAAGGAGAACCTTATATATTTTATACATATTGGTAGGAGGAAAGGAATTCAATGATGCTCAATTTAGGATACGGAGTCCATTATGTGGCAGTAAATTATTCAAGTCCCAAATGTCTTTGATTCAGTTTTAATTTATATTAAATTTGTTTTTGTTCATTTGTTTTGCTTTAAGAGGAAATATTGAGGGAAATTTTAAGCAGCTATCTTTGTAAGTACACTTGAAAATACAAAACACAAATTTTACAACTCACTTTGTATAAAATGGAATGGAGCATATATATACACTGAGTGGGCAATTATGATTTCTTAATGCATTATATATATACATATAAAATAAGGTTGACACATTTATTGGTTTGAAACATTGGGGTCCAGCCAGCCTGGCCAGAGGGAGAGGACATGGGTAGTTGGCCAACCTGCCTGCTGGTCGAACTCCTGGTAGAGGGGACAATTTGCATGTTAGCCTTTTATTATATAGAATATACACTGAGTAGCTAGATTATTATGCACTCAGAGATCATAATAATCTGGCCATATATATATATATACATACACACACACACACACACACACACACACACACACACACACATTACCATAAAATATAAGTAAAATCTATACTTATTCTGTATTTTGTCATCACAAAATTGAGTTTCTATTTAACTCTGTGACTAAGAAAGGAAAGAGTTTTCCAGTAATCTTCAAAAATTTGTCTTACTAGGTTTTAGGACTTCTACTTGTAACCTTGATGTTATAAATATTTGTTTCTAGAAGCTGCATTTGTTGAAGTGTTGTAGGAAACTGTTCAGGATGAGTTGTAACCTCTGTTTTCCATGGAAGGTTTATTTTATCCACTCACTTTGGACAACTGGTCCGCTGATCTTTGACTTTTCCAATCTAGTTATCAATAACAAAACCACTATGGTATAGTTATTTATTTTTTTCTTAAATTAGGGACATTGCTAAAAGCATTTCTACTTACATAAATTTTTTCCTACAAAATAACATTAACAGACCAATTTTAAAACGCAATGTAGAATCTCGATTTGCCATAACCATATCTGGACCATTTTATCAGGTTAGCCCGAGTGGAATCCCCTGCTGCTTTGATTTTATGACATTCTGCCTGGTAGAGGTCAAACTCTAAATAAAAAGCATGCGTGCAAGACGATTGGATGGTCAATTTCAAAAGAAAAAAGTCTGTGAAAATCTTAGAAACATGATAGTAAAGGAAAAGAGATAATATAGGGAATTGTAAAATAAATATGTCACAATCCTATTTTGTGACAATGTAACATTTATATCAATATTGAATCTGAAAACAAAGAAAATTCGTAAATATCTCATGAAGACTTCCAGCACCACTCGTCAGATGGTGCTCCCCACTTTCAACACCGAGCACTGTAGTTACAATGAAGTTCAAGTACACAGGGGTTAGGGTCATGCTCTAAGATAACAGACCTAATAACTTCACAAACTGACAAAAGAAAATTGAGGGAGGAGCCCTGTTTCAGCTTATAAGAGCCTGGGATATAACAAACAGATAGAGTATAGCGTCTGTGGTAAGAGCTTGACTTGAAAAAAAAAAAAACCACACAGATAATTTGGGGGTTAGTTAAGGCAATTGACTATATGGCCAGTATATTGGGAAGTAATATGATAATGCTACTATGTTACATTGGATAATGTGGTGAAGTATTTTGGAGTGAGATTTCATAAAGTCTACAATTCAAAATGGCTTAATAAACAGAAACACACAGATAAAGCATTTGTGCAAGATTATAACAATTTTCTGATACAGATGGTATCAGAAGCCACTGTTGATTATACTCTTTTTTCTAATTTTCCCTGACTTGAATTTCAAAATTAAAGTTTTTTAAAAATATTATTCCTATCCCCACATTTTAAATATTCTTTAAATGAGAAGAAAGGCATGTTAAAGCTAGCTTAAGAAGGTGAGTCCTGTAACTTCAAAAAAGACTCAGCAAGTATAGTACATTGCTCTTCAGATGTTAATGCCATCATCGTCAAAATAAAATGAGGAATTTTGGGCCCCCCTCTGCTGGACAGAACTATGCCAATAGTGCCTTCCTCGTGTGAGTCAGGCTGAAAGGACAAGGTGTAGTTACCCTAGGAGCCAAACAAGTCCACCAAAAAGTGTTAGACTCTACTAGTTTCAATGTTTCTGACTCATAAACTAAACCAAACAAGTGGTCAGAATAAGCCTCTATGAAATAACAATGACTAACATTATAACAATAATACTAATGGCTAACACTTACCAAACACTCAATGAGAGGCAAGGACAAATTGGTAGGGACATTAAAAACAATGCTTCAATAGTAATGACAGATAAGGCATGTTACACTTACGTGCTCTTTATGAATAGTCTTTCCCTCAGTAGGTGCTATCTATCACCTATACGTGTGAGGAGTGTTATAGGAATTCAAAGGTGGTAACTTTTGATTGGCTACAGCTGATATTTTAAATTTAAGTTTACTGACATAGTTAATTTGATGGTTATAAGTGAATGTGAAATTTTCCTTCTCCCTACCCAATACTACCACCTAGTGGTGCCTTGGCCCCTTAACACAGTGGTTCTCAACCTTCCTAATCCTGCGATGCTTTAAGACAGCTTCTCATGTTGTGGTGATCCCCAACCATAAAATTATTTTCATTGCTACTTCATAGCTGTAATTTTGCTACTGTTATGAACTATAATGTAAATATCTGATATGCAGGATGTATTTTCATTGTTACAAATTGAACATAATTAAAGCATAGTGATTAATCACAAAAACAATATGTAATTATATATTGTGAAATATTTATTTCTAATTACAGATAAATGAAATTTTGTCTTGAATGGTGGTGTAGCATGGGTAACAGTCTTCATATGACAACAGTAAATTACATTGCTACAATGAGGAGCGGTGTGTTGGTTCCTAAGACCATGGGAAATAGGTGTTTTCCAATAGTCTTAGGTGACCCACAGGTTGAGAACCGCTGCCTTAACAGCATTTCTTAAATCCTCAAGGAGTTACAGAAAAAGAAATGGAAACACTCCATCAACAAATTGCTACTGAATCTGGGTTGATTTGTGAATATTGATTTCAAGTTGAGCCATTTTAAGTAAAGTCTTTATTTCCTTGTTTTTCCCTTTCAGGAAAATGATTCCCTACCATAACAGTCTCACATGCTATGGGTCTAAGCCTTTTATCACAAGTTGCACTGTGAAAAGACAATGACCTCTGAAAGATGAAGGAAGAGGAAAAGCAGACTTTCCACTGGCTCATGGAAGGGCCAGTTCCTCTCCCCAGGCTGCCATTGAGAGCAGCGTCCCTGTAGAGATGGAAAGGTAAGAAGAAAGTCACAATTCTCTGAATTTGAATTAAACTGAAACACGGTCCTAAAAACTTTGAAATCTTGATGCATGCGTCCAATGCCAAAAATCAGTGTCATGTCGAAAGTGGAACTGTTTTCTGTTTCGCAAAAGGTGACAACTTAAGTACACCTTTGGGGACAAGCTCTTCACTTGTTCTGGGAAGCTCCTCACAAAAGGCCAAGTGACGATTCAAGGACGAAGCTGAGGTTCTAGACCGGCGATGTTCACCTGGTGTGCCCCGGCATACTGCTGTGCTACAGGCATTTTTGAGACATGCAATACCAGACTATTTAGTCAGGGGCACGAACTCTTTTCCTTTAGATTGTCATATAAAAAATGATAACAGCTAATACAACCATAGCCGTCCAGTGTGAATAAGTCAAAATTATATCCATTCCTGACAGATCGGCAAAATTATATTTTTGGTGTGCCACAGGATTTTAGTAATTAGTTTGTGTGTGCAGCGAGGTGGGAAAGGTTGAAAATTGCTGCTCTTGAATCATGTGAAACGTTGAAAATGCAGCAGGTAAAGTTAAAGCTTTGAATACTTTTTGCTCTATCAACAGAACAAAAATGTCAGTTATTTTCTAAGTACAGATTGGGACATTCTGTGCCTAAAAATTATTGCTGCTTTTGCGGCACATGAGGTTCTATGGGAGACATGTTAACAGAAGCCCAAAGTTGCAACAGCCATCTTCACCAAAATCTTAGCAAGGCTCTGACTTCCAAAACTGCTGTCTCAAGGTCTTGCTGAGGGAGCATAGCTGAGGATGTAACACTGAGAGCGGGGATTCTGTCTGTCTTATTTATGGATATACATACACCTCAGAGCCTAAAAGCTTCCCAGGTTCATAGTAAGCATTTCAATGTTTGTTGAATGAATACATGAAAAAAGTATTCCCCTTTTCCTCATACAAACCAGTTCTGCCCTGGGACACAGAGGAAGTAGGTTTGGAAGTATGCAGACAGAATCTTGGACAGAGCAGTGCCTGGTGGAGGTGATTTCTCTTGGTGTTGGTGAAGCAGTTTGGAAAAAGTAAAGAAGAAAGGAATATGGAAAATCATGTCCCTGGGAATATGGGAGGTACTGATGACTCATAAAAATGAATTAGGACACCTTGAAGGATAGTAGTGTTTGTGCGAGGGTAGATAGGAGTCAGAATCATGGTTACTAATGTAAATTGTACACTAATGTAAATTGGACACTAATGTAAATTGACCTTGACTGTTTCCCAGGTTGGTGTGAACTTCAGCATAATTAACACAACATAGCATTAGTCACTTCTTGTCTCCTGAGCAGCTCTTCTCTGTTCCACCATTCTCATATTCTTACCTGTGGAGGTTGGGTTCACTTCTTGAAGAAAAATGCTGCAACTGAAAATTATAACATCTAGTCCTAAATCATTTCTATCATCATTTTTCTTTCTCCTTATTATTGAAAGCAGAAATCTAAGAATAATGCACCAGACTTTTTACAGATTTACCCATTCTTCTCTCTTTACAGAAGATATTCCATTTCTCACACAAAACATAACTTAGAAGACATTAGGTTATTGTTGTTTTTTTAAATATACTTTTATTAATTTCAAAGAGGAAGGGAGAGGGAGAGATAGAAACTTCAATGACGAGAACCATTGATTAGCTGCCTCCTGCATATACACCCACACACACACTGGGGATTGAGTCTGCAACTAGGGCATATGACCTTGACTGGGACTCAACCACCAAGCCACACAGGCCGGGTGACATTAGGTTATTGCTAAGTAGAGCCTTGTTAGTACCTCCTAAAACATCTACTCTTACTCAAGAAGACAATTCACTTCCCTGAATATCTTAAAATCTTGCTTAGTTAAGTATAAAATCTTCCTCAGAAGCCATTTTATCCCCACTGTGGTTCATCTTAAATGCAACTGCCTAAATCGCCTGAATTTCTTCAGTCATATATCCTCCTCCCCTCAATAGCACCCCGTAAAAAAAAAAAATGCTGCAATTAAGTTATTCTTCAGATGTCAAAACAACATGAATTTCAGATCCCTTATATTTCAGAATTTCTATTTCTCCTGACACTAAAATTTTGAACAGGATAATCTACAATTTACTCATTTCTCTCTTCTACCAGAATATTTTCTGTATGTTATTCTTGAAAAAAAAATAAAAGGACCATAACCTTTATGTATTTTAACTACTCACCCTTTATTGAATACATTGAGTGCATGCAGTATGTTTTTAGACGTATAATACAATATGTTTATAATATTATATATTTAATATATGAAAACTTCAGAGTATTATCTCCTTAAATAGAAGTTATATATTGGTAAGAAGTAAGCTCTGAAACAAATTGGGCCAATAATGGTACCTTTCAGTTAATGGATCCTAGGCCAGTCAAAGCCCTTTCATGAAAATTTTAAAGGTGGAACCAAAAAAACAAACAAACAAACAACAACAAAAACTCACTTTCACATGTATTTCCTCAAAATACATAGGTTAAAGCCCTAACCCTCAATGTGACTGTATTTGAAGATAGGGTCTTTATGGAGGAATTATGGTTAAATGAGGTCATAAGAGTTGGACCTTAATCCAATGAGATCCCTGTCCTTATAAGAGGAAGAGACGCCAGAAGTCTTTCCCTGGCGTCACAGAAGAAAGACCATGTGAGGACTCAGCAAGAAGCCAAGAGGGCTTCACCGGGAACTGAAGTGGCTGGCACCTTGACCTGGGACTTCTACC
Source organism: Lasiurus borealis (assembly GCA_004026805.1). NCBI lineage: Eukaryota > Metazoa > Chordata > Mammalia > Chiroptera > Vespertilionidae > Lasiurus > Lasiurus borealis. Next base: position 17,492 of record PVJN01027803.1, read on the forward strand.
CTCCAGAACTTCCTCAGCATGCTTAATAAATCATCCATAATAAACATCCATTTCCAGCAATCAAAAAGTTAGATTTGGAGGCCAATTATAACAAATTTATTATTTAAGCTGGCTGCTGCCCCTTTGAGAAACAGGCATAAGGCATCTTTAAGGGAGGAGGGGGGTGCTCCAGACCGTAGGCCATATACAGCTGGCAAAAATCATTTGGTCTGGCCCTGCCAAGGCATTAGGGGTGAGTTAATTCAATGTTTGAGCAAATATAGCAGGCTAATTTCTAAGTTGATAATTTGTATGCCCACAAATGATGTTATAAGTACCCAAATGGCTCTTGGCAGAAAAAAGGTTCCCCATCCCTGCTAAAGGCTTAAAAAATAAATTGATATGCAAAATTGCTTCTTGAGAAATGTATATTTTTGTTTTATTTTGTTTACTTTTCTATCTTTCAATCCTGTGAAGAGATTCTGTTAGTTGCTATTAGTCTAGACTTGTATTAATAAATATCAACAGAGGCAAATAAAAATAAGCCCCCTAGCTCCTCATCCAGAACAAGAACTTCTGGTCTACTTCTTCTTACCATGTTCCAACCAAAGTGGAAAGAAATCTTTTTAAAAAATCATTATGATAGCATTAGGATAGAATCAAGGTGGAAAAATTATGAATCTATTAAGAAGTTGTGTGTTATTTTACTGAAACGTCAAAATGGTTAATCACATATTGATTTCCCAAAGCAGATACAGTTATAAGAAAAAGCACTATGGGTAAAGCATACAATATTAATGGTCACAAATGTTTCAGCTAAGTGCATTTATTGAGGTAAAATGTCCTGGAAACAGATGTAAGAAGTCAAACAAGGACATCAGCCTGTAATCATCAGGATAATGCCAAGAAAGCATTTTTGTTAGCAACTCTCCAGAGGAAAGATAATGGCCTCCTACAAGAGGTCAAGAAAGGTCACATAATCTCCGAATTCAAGAAAACAACACACACACACACACACACACACACACTATATCCTATACTTCAAAATCTAGTATTATAAGCTCCTTTTCCTTTAGCATACTTCACATATGCTTTGAATTCACTGTTTCAATAGACATTTTTCTAGTTTCCAAACAATCTGATTGTAAACACTTAATCATCCCCCCTCCCCTGTGTATTATACTAGGATAAAACTTTTAGAAATCAGTCTTGGGTTTTGATTGGTTTTCCTCATTAATGAGATGAGTTCTTCAAAATATATCCTTGACTTTAAAAAGTTGATTTTATTAAGAAAAAAAAAAGGTAGGTAGCAGCTATAATTTCAATAGAGATGGGCAATCATAGTGGATACATAGTCAGTTTCATGGGATCAGAAGACAAGAGAGAGAATAAAAAATGGCCAGTCAAAAAAATCAAGATTTACCAAACTTAACCAGTGACACAACAGTATTCAAACAGAATAAAGTCTGTGGTGGGATCAACCAGAAAAGTTGTCCTAAGTAGTTTTATGTCTTCTTTCCTTACATAGGAGGTGACCTAGGTTTCAAATTAAGACAGAATTGATTTAAAATATAGTTCAAGGAGAAACCAATATGGCGGCATAGGTGAACGCCTAAACTGCTGCCTCGCACAACAATTTCAAAATTACAACTAAAAGACAGAATGGACACCATACAGAAAAGCTGGCTGAGTGAAAATTCTACAACTAGAAGTAAAGAGAGGGGCTCACAAAGACTTAGAGGAGCTATATAAAGAGCTGAGGTACGGAGACATGCTCCTGGAGAGGACGAGTGGCAGAGGGTCTGGCTGGCTTCCTCTAGTGGGAGGGAGACGGAAAATCCCAACTGCACTGAACCCCACTTCTGACTGCACTGAACCTGGATGAGACTTATATGGGGGAGTCTGGACTGTTGTGAAAAGGAAGGCGTGCAGGGAAACTTAGGGGAGCCATGAAAGACAGAGGTCTAGGGGCATGTGAAAGTGCACGCACACAGAGCGCTGACTGCTGATTGTACTGCTGGCTTTCTTTAGCAGGAGGGAAACAGAACCTCCCAACAGCACTGAAATACAAGTCCAACTGCACTGAACCCCAGTTTCAGGTGAGACCCTGGGGACCCAGACTCATACAGGTTTCTAGAGAACCCAGAAACTTAGGGGAGCCAGAAAGGCAGAGGTCTGGAAGCTCACATGCATGTGCACAGAAAGGGCTGCAGCGATTACCCAGAGGCACTGAGACCCAGGGACTGCCATGTAGGGCAGGGCTGACGGGAAGCCAAGGCTGTCTGCTCAGCCCTGAGCCACATCCAAGCTCAGCACAGACGCTGTTGCAATCCTGCAAGTCTTAAGGCTGAGTCCAGCACAGAAGTTTTCCAGGTGCAGACACAGCTGATCCTCACAAACAATTGGCTTGGAGGTCAATTCCCCCCAGTGATACCAACAACGATCAATAATTAACTACAACAAGACTGTACACACAATTCACAAAGGGGTGCACCAAGAGTGTCCACCTCAGGTAACTGGGGAGGCAGAGCGACTGAGCCATAAAGGACACCAAGCACACAAAGCTACTCTACCAATTCAGGGAAGCAGCGAAATATGCGGAGACAAAAGAACAGATCACAAACAAAAGAAATGGAGAAAATAAATGATTGGACATAGAGTTCAAAACCACGGTTATAAGGTTTTTAAGAATTTCCTAGGAAAAATGGATAAATTTAGCAAGACCCAAAAGGAGATGAAAAAGGACCAACTAGAAATTAAACATACACTGAATGAAATAAAAAATATTATACACAGATCTAACAGCAGACTAGAGGAGCACAAGACAACTGGGACAACTTCAAGTGTACCAACACCAGAATTGTGGGGATGCCAGAAGAAAAGAGAGCAAGATACTGAAAACCTATTTGAAGAAATAATGACTGAAAACTTCCCCCACCTGGTCAAAGAAATAGACTTAAAAGTCCTGGAAGCACACAGAACCCCAAACAAAAGGAATCCAAAGAGGACCACACCAAGACACATCATAATTAAAATGCCAAGAACAAAAGACAAAGAGAGAATATTAAAAGCAGCAAGAGAAAAACAATTAATTACCTATAAGGGAGCACCCATACGACTGTCAGCTGATTTCTCAACAGAAACTATGCAGGCCAGATGGGAGTGGCAAGAAATATTCAACGTGATGAATAGCAAGAACCTACAACCAAGAATAATCTATCCAGCAAAGCTATCATTCAAAATTGAAGGGCAGATAAAGAGTTTCACAGATAAGAAAAAACTAAAGGAGTTCATCAGAACTGAACCAGTATTATATGAAATGCTAAAAGGTATTCTCTAAGTAGAGGAAGAGGAAGAAAATGGTAAAGATAAAAATTATGAGCAACAAATACACAGCAAGTGAATATAAAAATCAAGTTAATTGAAAATCTGATAAACATAATAAACTGGTGAATATAATAGAATTAGGGGCATAGAAAGAAAGTGGACTGAAAATTCTCAGGGAGAAATAGGTGAGGGGGGTTTCAGAGAGAGACTGGACAAAAATCATACACCTATGGATGAGGACAATATGGGGGAGGAAAGAGCAGAGGATGGGTGGGAGCCAGGTGGAGGGGAGCCATGGGGGAGAAAAAGGAACAATTTTAATAATCTGAACAATTAAGATTTAAAAATATACATAAGTATTTAGTTCAAAATAACTTCTGTTTGATTTACCAATAATTATATTTCCTCAGCTTCCAGTTCTTGATAATAATAGTAACAACTGGCAGGTATAGAATGTTTACATGTTAGTTCACATTTAAATTTCTTGTCACCAGATGTGAAGCATAATATTATGAGACCAGAAAAGATCAATCTAGACCCTGTGTATAGGGCCATGGCCATTTGTGTGCTAGTCTCAGAAAGAGATAACAACTGTTGTTTTCTTCCTCCAGCTCCCTATGCTCCAACATTGGTCTTTCTGTAAATTAACCATGCAATGCAATTTCCCTTTCCCTGAAATGCTTTTCTCTAGACTTTTTAGCACAGATGGATCCTTTTCTTATAGTCTCAGTTCAAAGGTCACTTCCTCTGAGGCCTTTTCCAGCTTCCACTCCTCTTATTTTTTTCTGAGATCATATACTGTTGATTTGTTTACAGCAGTTCTCACTGTAGACCATTATCATGCTTGTAAATTTGTTTATCTCTACTGACTAGAATGTAAACTCCATGAAGAAGCTTGTAGGTCAAGTTCATAGTTATAGTCTCACAGCCTAGAACCATGCCTCACCCTAAGTAGGCTTTTTATAAGTGACTAGAGGCCTGTTGCATAAAATTCATGCACGGGGCGTAGAGGTGGATGTCCTTCAGCCCAGCCTGCTTCCTCTCCAATCTGGGACCCCTTGAGGAATGTCCGACTGCCCGTTTAGGCCCAATCTTACCTGGTGCGGTCCCCCCTTACCTCTGACATGTGCAGAAAGCTTGGCTTCCTCCATCGCCAGGGGCAACCCAAGCCTTCCTCCAGCTCTCTCTGTGCCATAGGTTAGGTTAATTTGCATACTCACTCTGATTGGCTAGTGGGCATGGCCGGTGGGCATGGCTGGTGAGTGTAGTGGAGGTATGGTCAATTTGCATATTACTCTTTCATTAGATAAGATTGTCAGATGGATGGATGAGAAAAGGCAATGTCTAAGTGGTTGATAAAGATCCTCCTCTGTTCATAATCTGACTTTTCATGGCCACTATGACTAATATCAGCTCTTAGCCTCCACCATTTCTCACTTGGACTGCTGCAGGTCTGCCTGCTTCTTTCCTGGATTCCCTATGGTCTATTTCAACACAACTGCCAACCTAATCCTCTTTAAAATATGCCTCTCTTTGGTGAGATACCCTGTAATGGGCTCCCTATGTCACTCAAAGTAAAAGCCAAAGTCTTTACAAATAGCCTACAAGCCCTACTTGGTGCGGTCCCCCCTTACCTCTGACATCTCCCTTGCTTAGTCAGAAATAAGATTGCTTTTGTCTTCCTGCTCTTTGAGCATGTCAGGCACCATAGGGTATTTTCTCTAAGATGTTCCTCTTCCTATAATGTATTTCCTCCTGTATCTGATCAACTAGCTCCCTCACCAAGTCTATTTAAATCTGACCTTCCTATTGAAGCTTATCCTCATGCCTTATTTACTACTACAACCAATCAGCCCACCCCCATGTCAGCTTTCCCCCTTGATCTTTTCCCCCATAGAACATGTTATCTTCTAACATACTGTACAGTTTATTTTTACATTTTATTAACTGTCTTCCCTGCCACCCTTCACTATAATGTAAACTCTGAGGGCATTCTTTGCTCACCAATGATTCCCAGGCACCTACAACAGTGTCTGGCACACAGTAGGCATTGAGCATATATTAACATGATTAGTAATCTTGATCCTATATAATAAAAGCCTAATATGCAAGTTGTACCCTCAAATGGGAGTTTGGCTGGGAGTTTGACTTCTTGACCAGTCACTGTGATGCACACTGACCATCAAGGGGCAGATGCTGAGACTGATAGGTTAGCTTGCTGCATGCACTGGTAGGCTAGCCTGGAAGATGAGGTATGAGGTGAGAGCTGCCAGGATTTGTCTGGAGGCCCCCGTGGAGGTGGGCAGGGGTGGGGCAAGAGCCAGGAGAGACCAGGTGGTGCAGGAGGCTGCTACTTGTCATCAGAGAGCCATAGACTGTGCAGCCTGCCACAGTCTGTAGTGTTCTCAGTGAAAAATTTATAATCTTCAGAGCTGCTTCTTTTTACTTACAAGTCTCATTAACTACTCCATAAGAGTAGGTAGTACCAGGTATATCTGCCAGAGACCAAGGGGTGGCCTTGGGCTCCCTGGGATGCAGCAGAGAGGGAAGCAGGGCTGAGTCAGAGAAACTGAATTCAAAACTTGACAGCAAGGGGCAGAGGTTGACAGTTGTGCAGGGGCCTAGGAAAGCTGCTGGGTCGGGGGAAGTGAGGAACCCAGTGCCTCTCCCACGGAACAGGCTCCACATCCCTCCCTCCTCCTCTCTGACCTTCACGCCAGATCTCTTTCAAGGCCCTGCCTGGGTTTGACCCACACTGCTTCGCCCACCTTGCACAGCCCTATCCCACACAGCCTTTGGGGCACTCTACACCAGGAGAAGAAAGTGGGAGGCTGCACACAGGAGGTCACAAGAGGAAGGGGTAGAGCAGGGCCCACCAAGTTAGATGGAGGAGAGGGAGAAAGGGACCCCACAGGACTGGGGACAGAGATGGGCAGGGAAGGAGGGCCGTACGGAAGGGGCACCCTTGGTTGAAGCAGAAATCCTGACCCCATTTTACAGACCCCAGCAGTGTGTGTGTGTGTGTGTGTGTGTGTGTGTGTGTGTGTGTGTGTTGGGGTGGTGGGGGTGAAACAGGGGTGAAGACAAAAGAGGATGTGAGAGGATTGGATGAAGAGCAGCAACATTTGATTCATGGCCTATTTATTTTTATTTTTGTTAATATATTTTTGTATTGATTTCAAAGAGGAAGGCACAGGAATAGAAACATCGATGAGAATTGATCTGCCTCCTGCATGCCCCCTACTGGAGATTGAGCTCACAACTCAGGAATATGCCCTTGACTGGAATCGAATCCAGGACCCTTCAGTCCCCAGGCCATGGCTCTATCCGCTGAGGCAAACCATCTTGGGTGACACATGGCCTATTTAAAACTGATGCAGGAAGCCGAGTAGAGGTCTTACCACAATGGTGTTACCTGATAATGAGGGTATCTCTCCTTGTATTGGGGTAATCAGAACTTCAGCAAAGTAAAGACACACCCATGGAGCCTGCAAAGGGTTTCCATGCACATGATGCAATTTACTTCATGTGCAACTTAAGAGGGTGAGCAGATCTTTGGAAGAACATGAAGTCTCTAAGACTAAGGCTGGAAGGTGTGTGCTGAGCATTCCCCACTGTGAGTTACAATCCTAATAAAAGGCTAATATGCAAATTGACCAAAAGGCGAAACAACTGGTTGCTATGACGTGCACTGACCACAAGGGGGCAGATGCTCAGTGGAGGAGTTTCCCCCTGGTGGTCAGTGTGCCCACATAGGGGTAGTGCCACTCAGCCAGAAGCTGGGCATATGGCTGGCAAGCCCATTGGCAGTGGTGGGAGCCTCCCAACTCCCAGATTGCAAGAGGGCACAGAACAGGCTGAGGAACTCCCAAGTGCATGAATTTCATGCACCGGGCCTTTAGTCTATATATATAAAAGCCTAATATGCTAAGTGTCCGATCGAGTAGTCATTATGACGTACATTGACCACCAGGGGGCAGATGCACTGACCAGTAGGTTAGCTTGCTGCTAGGGTCCAGCCAATCAGGATTGGGCGAGATGGGACTGGACACACCCTAGAGCCCTCCTGGAGCCCTTCCCCTTGGCCACTGGCCCTGACTGGGACTGGACAAGATGGCCCCAATTGCTGGCCAAGCAGAGGGACCCCTGCATGAATTCATGCACTGGGCCTCTAGTCCTATATAATAGAGGTAATATGCAAAATATTCCTAACACTGTAATGCCCTCCCAGATGGCAGTGTGCACAGCAGGGATGGGGCCAGCTGCTCCACGTGCCTGCAGTTCCTGTGGCTCTGTGTGTGTGTGGGTGGAGGGGGAGGGGGGGATTCGGCAGCCACTTCGCACACCTGCCACTGGGGTTCCTGCAGCTGCACCGAGGGGTGGATCCCAGCTGCTGCTCTGCGCACCTCCTGACTCGGTTCCCATAGCCCCACTGGGGAGCAGGAGGCCTGGCGGCTGCTCCATACAACTGCCACCAGAGTTGGCTTCTCTGGAGTTCCCTCAGCCCCACTGGGAGGCAGATCCTGGCAGCTGCTTCATTCGCCTTCCACTGGAGTTCCCTCAGCCCTGCCAAGGGACAGGTCCCCGCTGCTGCTCTGCACAGCTTACACCAGGGTGGAAGGGAGAGAAGTTGGGAGCCATGAGGTTGGTAGGGGAGGGCAGTTTGGGGCAATCGGGCTGGCAGGGGAAGGCAGTTGGGGGTGATTAGGCCAGCAGGGGAACAGTTAAGTGTCAATCAGGCTGGCAGGGGAGTGGTTAGGGAATGATCAGGCTGGCAGGCAGAAGTGGTTAGGGGCAATAATGCAGGTAGGCAGGCAGGAAAGCGGTTAGGAGCCAGTAGTCCCGGATTGTGAGAGGGACCCCAGATTGGAGAGGCTGCAGGCTGGACTGAGGGACATCCTACCCACCAGTGCATGAATTTCATGCCTCTAGTCTATAAAGAGGTAATATGCTAATTGTCATTATGATGTCCTGTAATGACCAATTTGCATATTGATGTGTATGCAGCAGGGGGCAGGTGGCTGGAAGCAAATTCCCAGGGGTCAGAGGAGAGTGCCTGACAGGAGCCCAGACTGCAAAGAAGGAAGAGGAAGCGGCCACAGGGAGCTTTGCCAATCCCTCTGCACGGACACCCTAAACCTATCCCTGCATCCCCAAGGGAGATGGAGAGACACCCTATCCTAACCCCTGCATCCAGGGGAAAGGATTGACTGGATGGGGAGAAGACCCACCCTCGAGGGTAGCTCTGGCCTGTACCTCCAACTCCCGATCTCTTCTTCCAGTACCCTCACCAGGGGCGACACCCATCAGTGCCCCCAAGGCACCCCAGGGCCCATGGCCTGCTGCTGCCAGGACCTCTTCGCTGAGGCTGGGCACACCTTTCCTCCCTACAACTTCAGACCTGGGTGGAGGCAGGCCTGAGCAGCCCCCCAGGGTCAGACCCTTCCCCCCAACAGCAGCGCCATCTCTGCAGCAGTGCGCTGAACCTCGCTGGGGGTGTGGCTAAACCCACCCTCCTAGCCCACTTGGCTTCGCCCTGGCATGGCCCCCACCTGGCTCCAGGAGATTGGAGCCCCACCCTTAGCAGGTACAGCTGCAAAACAACCACGTACAATTTAAAGAATGGTGCCAAGCAGGAAGGTTTGACAGTTACTCCCCCTTTGGCCTCACCGGCCCCTGAGTGCCCTCCCCGCCACCAGCGCCTCCAGGGACGACCACTGCTACAGGGCTATTGGCTAGAGCCCTCCCCTCTGAGGCCTGTGGAACCCTCTGCAAAGCTTCCATAGCTACAGCTCCAGGAAACAATCATGCTCTCCTCCCTTAATCAGCACCTGCTACCTGGGAGGGTACCCATGGGCTTAAAAATAACAATCCCTTCCCATTTAGACATCACTTACTTGAAACATTTCTAGGTTTATTAGCTCAGAACCTCCTCATGACAACCCAGTGAGGTAGGCAGAGAAGAGATTACAATTCCCATGGTATATGGGTATGTATTCAAAAATGAAGCTGAGAGAGGGAAAGTGTCAAGCCCAGTGGTTCCCAAGGTGCAGCACATGCCCCACGGGGTGGGGCAATTTGAGAATGAATTAACAGTGAATTTTTTGCATTACTATGGTTCTAGGAGGCCTTATCTACAGCATATCCTATATAATAAACAGCTAATACGCAAATGGCTGAATGGTGGTATGACAGGTCACTATGTTACACACTGACTACCAGGGGGCAGACACTCAACACAAGAGTTGCCCCCTGGTGATCAGTGTGCTCCCACAGAGGGAGTACCACTCAACTAGAAGCTGGGCTCCCAGCTGGCAAACGGCAGCTGTTGTAGAAGCCTCACCCGCCTCTGTGGCAATGCCAACGATGTCTGACTGATGGCTTAGGCCTACTGAGCTGTCAGTAAGACATCCTTTCAGCGCTCCTGGACTGCTAGAGGGTACAGGCCAGGCTGAGGGACCCTCCCCCCAAGTGCACAAATTTCATGCACCAGGCCTCTAGTACATATATAAAAGTCCACGGTGGTGGATAACAAGTTATTGTTCTCCAGGTAGATACATATCAACACCCAGGAAGAGGGAGTCCCAAGCTAGAAACCTGTGAAATTGCCAGCTTTGGAAAACCTGTGCATAACTATATCAACCAGCAGGAAGAGTTTTGCAAACCTGAAGCAAACTGGCTACAATAGTATCATAATTTTTGTTTTGGTCATTCCTGCATTCTTTCTATATATTTGCATTTGTATTCCCCAAGTGAATTTTTTTTTTAACATTCCTGCTATGAGGAACCAGTAATGGGCAGCAATTTTGTTTAGGACAGCAATTTTCAACCTTTTTCATTTCATGGCACACATAAACTAATTATTAAAATTCTGTGGTGCACCAAAAAATGTTATATGTCTTGCCAATCTGACCAAAACCCAAAAGGAATTTTTTTTCCATTCATACCATATGTTG
>PVJN01027804.1:0-27735 GCA_004026805.1 Lasiurus borealis
GGCCTGGTCACCCCTCACTAACCCCCTGCTGGCCTGGTTGCCCCTAACTGCCCCCCAACCAGCCCAGTCACTAATCACTACCCCACCACCACCAGCCCGGTCTCCCCCACTACCACCCCTTCCAGCCTGGTTCCCCCATGCAGCCTGCTGTTCAGTTGTTCGGTTATTCTTTACTAACCCCCCTGCTGACCTGGTCACCCCATGAAACCTGCTCTTTGGCATTACTGTAAGGGCATTGTGACCAATTTGCATATTACCCTTTTATTAGTATAGATAGCCAAGATATGGAAGCAAGCTAAGTGTTTATTTATGAATGATGGATAAATGAATAATGGAAATGTGGTATATATACAAAGGAATATTATTCAGCCATAAAAATAATGAAATCTCTTTAGCCAGTTAGATTCAGTGGATAGAGCAATGGCCTGCAGCATGAAGGGTCCCAGCTTCAATTCTGGTCAAGGGCACATACCTTGGCTGCAGGTTCCCCAGCCTTGGTTGGGGTGCATACAGGAGGCCACCAATTGATGTCTCTCTCTCACATCAAAGTTTCCCTCTCCCTTCCACTTTCTCTAAAAGTCAATGGGAAAATATCCAGGGGTGAGGATTAACAACAACAACAAAAATGAAAGAGAATGAAATCTTGCTATTTTCAATAACACAGATGGACTTTGAGGGCATTCTACTAGTGAAATAGTCATACAGAGAAAGGTACATACCATATGATTTCGCTTATATGTGGAATTTAAAAAAAAGTTCATAGAGAAAGGGCTAAAAGGTAAAAAGAAAAAGTCATGTACATTTTGATTTACCACTGTATTTTCAGAACTATGCTTTTTATATAGGTGAGCAAAATAAGATTTACTGAGTGGATTAGCTAATCAACTCTTGGTTTTAAAAAAAAATACTCACCCTAGCCAGTTTGGCTCAGTGGATAGAGTGTTAGCCTTCGGACTGAAGGGTCCCAGGTTTGATTCTGGTCACATGCCTGGGTTTCAGGCTTGATCCCCAGTAGGAGGCGTGCAGGAGGCAGCCAGTCAATGATTCTCTCCCATTCTTGATGTTTCTCTCTCTCTGTCTTTCTCCCTTCCTTTCTGAAATCAATAAAAATATATATTTTAACCCCTTTTATATACTTTATCTTCAATATGGGAAGTAGGGATTGAATGCTGAAAATATAACCTATATAACCCACTTGTTTTAAAACTAAATAAAATTTATAATAAAAAAGTAAAGTATGATTCATCATTAGCATACACTGACATAAATTCTAAGGAACCAAAATATGTGCTGTGATGACTTTTTAAGTATTTCCTTGTATTTACTTTTATTCCATGATCCTTCTTTCTATCTTTGCTCCCAATAAATTCAAGCAGCTATACAATATGCTTACTAGGGGAAAATCTGTCAAAAAACCCCCAGAGAACAAAGAATAAAGCCCTGGCTTATGAGTTTCAAAACAGGCTGCTGTAACCCTTGCCAGAATAGTAATTTTTAGAAGCTTCTGAACCATAGAGTCAAGTTTTTGAATATCAAAAAGTCACAGCACACCCTAAGCAATAAGTTGGGGGAAAACCGTCTACTCTCTGGCTTTTGGAGGAGGGACAGATTCCATAGGTTGAATGGAAGAGAAGATAGTCTAGGGGAAAAAAATCAAATGGGGTGACTATTGCCTAGAGAGACCAGCATGGACAGCTTTCCCCAAGCTGTGCAAGAACAGCAAAAAGTCTAATCCAGGATGGACATACACAGGGCTTCTCAACCTCAGCGCTACTGGAATTTTGGTCAGATAATTCTTTATGATGAGCGCTGCCCTGTGTACTATATAATATTTAGTAGCATCCCTAGCCTCTTCTCCCTAAATGCTGGTAGCACTGACAATTTGTGCCAGCCAAAAAGAACTGCAGACGTTGCCATGTGTCTACTGGGAGTGCAAAGAAGGGGTTGAGAGAGGACAAAATTTTCCCCAGTTGAAAACCAATGAGATAGAGCAAGATAGAGGTAGAGGTAGAGGTAGAGGTAAAGGTAGAGGCAGAGGTAGAGGTAGAGGTAGAGATAGAGGCAGAGGTAGGGGCAGAGATAGAGATACAGGTAGAAGAAGGGGTACAGGGCGAGGGAGAAAGATTGTGAGATATATAAGTAGAGTTCGAGTGAGAGATAAGAGAGAAAAAGGTAGAGTAAGAGATAGAGATATAGGTAGAGGTAGAGATAGAATGAGAGTTAGAGACAGAGGAGATCAAGATTACATACACTTACACACACATATTTTTCTAATACAAAAGTTCTATGTTCTTACTGGAGAATTTAAGAACATACAAAAAATTTTCCTAAGAAATCATTGATACCCTACCCACTCAGAAATAATCATTGTTAATGTTTTATTTACACATAATTTTTCTATTATATGCATTTTATTTACAAAAAAAGTGAGGCCATATAACCATAAGTTATCCTATTTTATGTGCAATTTTTTTACTTACAAGCCAGGAAATTTATACCTAGAGGTATAGCAATCCTAACCATAGCTACACATCATCTATTTATCCATCCCTGATTGCTAACCTTTAGGTCACTCTCAATATTTTCCCATCATCATTAATGCTCTGGTGAACATGTTCATATATTTCTTTGACTGTTTTCTTAGGGTAAATTCCTAAGGAATGCTCTCAACATAGGAAACTGATATTTGGAGAGTTATATCTAAAATATTTACTATCTCTCTGGTTTAAGTCATAATTTGATGACTTAGAATATACCTTCTCCTTCTCTGGTGCTTTCACCTTCCCATAGTGTTTCCCATGTTGTCAAGAGGGCAGAGCAGCTTCCCGTGGTTCCTTTTTACTGATGAGAAAACATGTTCATGGAAGTCAAATGACTTGCCCACGGCAACACAATGACTTAGGAACAGAGAATTAAAACCAACCTCCACTAAGTCCTGGGCTTTTTGCTGTTAGTGCTCACACAATAGCATATATATTGCCAAAATCAAAACAATCCAGAGGAAGTTAATATATCTACTGCTCATGGATGACATGCAAGTTAGTAAGCACTAAGATATTAAGGTAATTCTTGATTATCAGTTCTTCTCTAAAATCAGTTTTGTGCAGATGCCAGAATTCCTAAAACACAGTCAAGGTTGAGCCATTGGTTGAGCGAATCTGCTGCTTCCTGTGCAAAATTCCACAACTGATCTCATCTCCCAATGCTGACTTAGGGGTAGTATTTAAAGATGCTAATTCCAGCAGCTGCTTTGTTTTTATCTCTGTAGACATATTGTTGGTACAATTTGTTTTGACTCCAGTTACATTCTAACACAGATTTATTACCAATTAATTTCTTATCGAAGAAACACAACCCCATCCTCTGTGTTTTGGATAATGACACCTAAGTATTTCATATTGCGTTATTCCTGAACAGTTACAACAGAGAGTGCATCTAATGTCCATTACCTTTTAGTGTTGGCATGCTTTTCGTGTTTTGATTCACACACACACAAAAATGCTACCAGTGCTTTGCCATATTTTAAGTTTAATGAGACTAAATAAATTCTGAAGGGGAAAAGAGTACAGCTTAATAATATTTTAAGTAGTTTGTAGAACATCCCTCTACCATGGGCATAATTTTAAACCAAAGCCAACTTCTGCAGCACTATCAAAGGTTAATGAGTGCCTTAATAATATGCACAGGAAGAAGCAATAAGTGGATTAGTTAAGAAATATTGTATACCTCCAAAACACAGCCAGGAAAACAACTCAACTGTACACAGAGACAACTCATTACAAAGAAGCATCCTTCCATCCTAGTGATCCATTTTCTTAGCTATCAAGAATAAAGAATCTGGCCGAAACTGGTTTGGCTCATTGGATAGAGCGTTGGTCTGTGGACTGAAAGGTCCCAGGTTCGATTCTGGTCAAGGGCATGTACCTTGATTGCAGGCACATCCCCAGTAAGAGGTGTGCAATAAGCAGCTGATTGATGTCTCTCTCTCATCAATGTTTCTAACTCTCTAATCTCCCTTCCTCTCTGTAAAAAATCAATAAAGTATATATTTTTTAAAAAGAATAAGGAATCTTTTGGGAAGCCTGTGGTAGGTAATTGATAATCACTAATTTGAGGGTTAGACTTTGAAGCTCCAGATAAGCCTTGAACCAGTTTCTCTCAGTTCTAGTATTACCTAGAGCAGTGATTCTCACCCTTTCTAAGGCCGAGACCCTTGCATACAGTTCCTCATGTGGTGGTGACCCCCAACCATGAAATTTTGTTACTGTTATGCGCTGTGATGTAAATATCTGAATTTTCCGATGGTCTTAGGTGACCCCTGTGAAAGGGTCATTCGACCCCTAAAGGGGTCGCGACCCACAGGTTGAGAACCACTGACCTAGAGAATAAGCTCAATTTATTTTTTATATCTTTAATCTTTACTGTTGAGATTACAGATTCTACCATTTCCCCACATTGCCCCCCTCCACCTGGTTCCCACCCCACCCCAGACCTTTACCAACCTATTGTCTGTGTCCATAGGTAATGCATATATGTATATAAGATCTTTTACCTCTCCCTGCCCCTCTCTCCTTTTCCTTCTGAGATTTGTCAGTCTGTTCCCTGTTTCTGTGTCTCTGGTTGTATTTTATTCATCAATTTACTTTGTTCATTGGATTGCTTGTTCATTTATTTTGATTTTTAGATTCAGTTGTTGATAGATATTTATTGCCATTTTATTGTTCATTTTTATTATTATTTCTTCTTACTCTTATTCTTATACTTAAAGAATACCCTACAGCACTTCATGTAATACTGGTTTGGTGGTAATGAACTCCTTTAACTTTTCCTTATCTGTGAATCCCTTTATCTGACTTTCAATTCTAAATGATAGCTTTGCTAGGTAAACTTGGTTGTAGGTGCTTACTATTTATCACTTTGAATATTTCTTAATCTTACCTTCTAGCCTACAGTTTCTGTTAAGAAATAGGCTAACAGTCATATGGGTGTTCCCTTTATAGGTAACTAACTGCTTTTTATTTGATGCTTTTAAGATTCTCTCTTTGTCTTTAATTCTTGGCATTTTAATTATGATGTGTCTTGGCATAGTCCTCTTTGAATTCCTCTTGTTTGGAACTCTCTGTATTTTCTGGACTTGTAAGTCTATTTCTATCATCAGGTAGGGGAACTTTTATATTTTTATTTGTGGGGAGATGCCCTGACTTCACGCTTCTAGAATGGAGCATATTTTTAAGAACTTGAATGAACAGCACTCAGCTATTCCCTTGCCCCATATTTGTTACTCCCAACTATTACACTCACTGCCCCCTGGTCCTACCTTATTCCGGACATGTCCTTTTTGTTCTCCAGGCAGTGTCCTCTACCTTTGTCCCAGGTTTTCAGGTCTCTGTTCAGGCGCCACCTGCCAGAACCTGCCAGCAATTGAACAGTACTTAAATGAGGGGTTGATCTTGCACTAAGTCAACATTTTTTTCAGCCAAGATGTTTAGTTATATCTAGAGTCTGCATTCACATATCTGTTTATTAAATTGAATGGTGAGAAAGCAGAGAGCTATATCTAGAATCTGCATTCAGAATTCTGTTTATTAAACTGAAGGGTGAGAAAGCAGAGAGTTATGCCCAGAGCCTGCATTCAGGTCTCTAGGACCCCCATATGCCTGGGGCAGCTCCCCACAATTATTTATTCAAATACGCTTTCAATATCTTGTTCTGTCTCTCTTCACTTTCTGGTATCCCTATAATGCAAATGTTGGTATGCTTGAAGTTGTCCAGAGGCTCCTTAACTCTCTTCATATTTTTGGATTCTTTTTTTTTCTTTTTTGTCTTCTGACTGGGTGAGCAACCTTATAACCACTGTTTTGAACTCTGTATCCAATAGTTTGCTTGCTTCCATTTCATTTTTTCCTTTTCTAGAGACTTCTTCTATTCTTTCATTTGTGAGATGTTTCTTGGTCTCCGCATTTTGGCTGCTTCTGTGCATTTGTTCCTATATATTAGTCAGAACTGTTATATTTCCCTGTCCTGGTAGAATGGCCTTTTGTAGCAGTTGCCCTGTAGGACCCAGTGGCTCAGACTATCAGGTCCTACTGCAGCCTCAATATCTTGCCCCATTAAAAACACCACCGGGGTGGTGGACCAGCTCGTTCTTGCCTCCAACCCTCCTACCAGTCTCAATGTACTTTCCTCTTTACTTCTCTAGTTGCAGGACTTTCATTCAATTATTTTGAGAAATGATTTTGCTGTATTTTAGTTGTAATTTTGATGTGGATGTGGGAAGTGTCAAGTACCAGCATTTTGCTATACCATCATCTTGGTTCAATCTCACCTCAATTTATTTTTAATCAATATTTATTGTTCAGATTATTACAATTGTTTCTCTTTTTTCCCCTATATCTCCCCTCCACCTGGCTCCACCCCACCCTCTGCCCTTACCTTCCTCCCGCATTGTCCTCATCCATAGGTGTATGATTTTGTTCAGTCTCTCCCTGTACCCCTTCTCACCTCTTTCCCTCTGAGAATTATCAGTCCACTCCCTTTCTATACCCCTAATTCTATTATATTCACCAATTTATTCTGTTCATCAAATTTTCAATTTATTTGATTTTTAAATTCACTTGTAGATAGATATGTATTTGTTGTTCATAATTTTTATCTTTACCATTTTCTTCTTCCTCTACTTAAAGAGTACCTATCAGCATTTCATATAATACTGGTTTGGTGGTAATGAACTCCTTTAGTTTTTTCTTATCTATGAAGCTCTTTATCTGCCCTTCAATTCTGAATGATAGCTTTGCTGGGTAGAGTAATTTTAATTGTAGGTTTTGCTATTCATCACTTTGAATATTTCTTGCCATTCCCATCTGGCCTGCATAGTTTCTGTTGAGAAATCAGTTGACAATTGTATGGGTGCTTCCTTGTAGGTAATGAACTGTTTTTCTCTTGCTGCTTTTAATATTCTCTCTTTGTCTTTTGCTCTTGGTATTTTAATTACAATGTGTCTTGGTGTAGTTCTCTTTGGATTTCTCTTGTTTGGGGTTCTGTGTGCTTCCTGGACTTTTAAGTCTATTTCTTTTACCAGGTGGGGGGAGTTTTCAGTCATTATTTCTTCAAATAGGTTTTCAGTATTTTGCTCTCTCTCTCTTCTTATGGCACCCACATAGTTCTAATGTTGGTACACTTGAAGTTGTCCCAGAGACTCCTTACATTATCTTCACATTTTTGTATTCTTTTCGATCTTTGCTTTTCTAGTGGAGTGTTTTTTGCTTCTTTGTATTTCAAAACTTTGACTTGATTCTTGCATTCCTCTAGTCTGCTGTTAGGTCTCTGTGTATATATATATATATTTTATTTCAGGCAGGGTATGTTTAATTTCTAGTTGGTCCTTTTTCATCTCCTCTTGGGTCTCGCTAAATTTATCCATCTTTTCTAGGAAATTCTTGAAAAATTCTTATAACCATGGTTTTGAACTCTATATCTAGTCATTTGTTTTCCTCCATTTCTTTTGTTTGTGATCTGTTCTTTTGTCTCCGCTTATTTCTCTGCTTCCCTGAGTTGGTAGAATAGCTTTGTGTGCTATGTGTCCTATGTGGCCCAATAGCTCTGCCTCCCTAGTTACCTGAGGTGGACACTCTTGGTGCACCCCTTTGTGAACTGGGTGTACAGCCTTGTTGTAGTTAATTCTTGATTGTTTTTTATATCACTGGGGGGAATTGACTTCCAAGCCAATTGGCTCTGAGGATCAGCTGTGTCTGCAAATGCATGCCCACCTTCAGACCGCTGCCTTTTGCACACACACATGCGTGTGAGCTTCCGGAACTCTGCCTTTCCGGTACCCCTGAGTTTCTGTGCACTCTAGGGACCCGTATGAATCTGGGTCCCCAGGGTCTCACCTGCAACTGGGGTTCAATGCAGTTGAACCTGGATTTCAGTCCTGGTGTGAGGTTCTGTTTTCCTCCCACTAGAGAACCCCAGCAGCACAATCAGCAGTCAGCACTCTGTGTGCGCACTTTGGCGTGCCCCCAGAACTCTGTCTTTTGCAGCTTCCTTTTCACAAGAGTCCAGACTCCCCTCTATGAGTCTCATCTAGAGCTGGTGTTCAGTGCAGTTGGGATTTTTGTTCTCCCTCTGGGTAAAGGAAGCCAGCCAGACCTTCCTCCGCCCGATCTCTCCACAAGCTTGTCTCCGTACCTCAACTTTTTAAAGCTCCTCTGAGTCTCTGTTAGCCCCTCTCTTTCCTTCTAGTTGTAGAATTTTCACTCAGCCAGGTTTCCTGTGGTTCTGGATGGTGTCCATTCTGTCTTTTGGTTGTAGTTTTGAAATTGTTGTGTGAGGCAGCAGCTTAGCTGTTCACCTATGCCACCCTCTTGGTTTCCAATCTAAGCTCAATTTAAAACATCATATAACTTCTGGGAAGGGGCAGGAGTGGAAGAGGAGGGGGTGGTAAGGTGGACATCTGTAATATTTCAACAATAAATACAAATTTTTAAAAGTAAATAAATAAAACAGCACATAACTTTTCTATTTCTTAGAACCCTTTCTCCAGTTAATTAAAAATATTTTGCAGTTTGTACTTTTTAAATAAAGTGTACAACATATTCATCTAGAAATTCTATTTTACATTCCTGATTGCCTGCCTCTCTTTGGATTTATTCTGTGTGTGCATGTATGTGACTCTCTGTGTGTAAGATTGTTACCTTCAACATACTTGCTTTCTAACGGTTAGAGACTCAAGTATGTAAATGTGCATTATATAAACCTGAAATAAAGAGTTTCTGAGAGTATGGCAATTTTGAAAATGATTATAACTTCTTCCTGGGAGTTGTGAGCAAATGGACACATTAGCTGTGACACGCTTAGTAAAGAGCAGGGGCCATCAGAGCACATGTAATGCATGTGACGGAGCTCTGAAGGGTGGGAAGAAATGGAGACACAGAAAGCAGGCAGAACTGCAACAGAAAGGAATGGAACTCTGAGGCCTGTGGTAGTACCATGACCCTCAATAATATTATGTCATTTCATTATTAAATGATAGAAGCCAGTCACAAAAGACTGGATATGGTATAATGCCATTTGTTGGAAATGTCTAGAATGAGCAAATCCACAGACAATGTAGGCTAGTGGCAAAAGGCTTAGGAAGGATATGGGGAGACTGCTCAAGGGTATGAGGTTTGTGAGGATCATGTAAGGAGCCCCTGGGACAACTTCAAGCATACCAACATCAGATTATGAGGGTGCCAGAAGAAGAGAGAGAGCAAGATACTGAAAACCTATTTGAAGAAATAATGACTAAACACTTCCCCTACCTGATGAAAGAAATAGACTTACAAGTCCAGGAAGCACACAGAACACCAAAAAAAAAAAAAGAATCCAAAGAGTACCATACCAAGACACATCATAATTAAAATGCCAAGGGCAAAGGACAAAGAGAGAATCTTGAAAGCAGAAAGAGAAAAACAGTTACCTACAATGGGAGCTGATTTCTCAACAGAAACTATGCAGGCCAGAAGGGAGTGGCAGGAAATATTCAACGTGATGAATAGCAAGAACCTATAACCAAGAGTGCTGTACCCAGCAAAGCTATCATTCAGAATTGAAGGTCAGATAAAGAGCTTCACAGATAAGAAAAAGATAAAAGAGTTCATCACCACCAACCAGGATTATTTGAATTGCTGAAGGGTTTTCTTTAAGAAGAGGAAGAAGAATAAAGAAGTGAAGATAAAAATTATGATCAACAAAGTGATAACAAATACATACTTATCAACAAGTGAATCTAAAAATTAAGTGAATAAAAAAATCTGATGAACAGAATAAATTGGTGAATATAATAGAATTAGGGGCATAGAAAGGGAATGGACTAACAATTTTCAGAGGAAAGGGAGAGTGAGGGGTGCAGGAAGAGATTGGACAAAAATCTTAAACCTATGGACAGTGGTGGGGATAAGGGCATGGTGTGAGGGGTGGGGAATTGGGTGGAGGGGAGTTATGGGGGGGAGAGGAACATCTGTAATAAACTGAACAGTAAAGATTTATTAAAAAATAAAATAATAAAATACCAATGACATACTTCACAGAGCTAGAACAAATACTCCAAAAATGTATATGGAACAAACAAACAAACAAAAAAAACAACAACAAAAAAAACAGAAGCTCCAGCAATCTTGAGAAAAAGTATAAAATTAGAGGGATCACAATACCAGATATCAAACTATATTCCAAAGCCACTGTAACCAAAACAGTCTGCTACTGGCACAAGAATAGGCAAATAGACCAATGGGACAGAATAAAGAACCCAGAAATTGACCCAAATTATGAGACTCAATCAATATTTGATGTAGGAGGCAAGACCATACAATGGAGTGAAGACAGTCTCTTCAATAAATGGTGTTGGGAAAATTGGACAGATACATGCAAACAAATGAAGGGAGGGAGGGAGGGAGGGAGGGAGGGAGGGAGGGAGGGAGGAACTAGCCCACCAACTTATACTTATACACAAGAATAAACTCAAAATGGACAAAAGACCTAAATGTAAGTTGGGAAATCACAAAAATCCCAGAAAAAAACATAGGCAGCAAAATCTCAAACATCTCTCATAGCAAGATGTTTACAGATACATTTCCTCGGCAGCTTAATTACAAGAAACAACAACATCCTATAATTATTGGAATTGAGAGTCTAGGAGGGCCAAGAAAACTAAGAAGAAAATAAACAAATGAAACTATGTCAAAATAGAAAGCTTCTGCACAGCAAAACAAACCATCAGCAAAATGAAAAGAGAGTCCACTATATAGAAGAACATATTTGGCAATGATACATCTGATAAATAGGCTTAAGATCCAAAATATGCTAGGTATACTGGTTAATAATGTGGACTTTTTTCAATAGATGGAGTTACACATATGTTGATATATATGCGATTTGATGTGTATGCTATATTGTTGTGTTGACAACAAGCTTCAAAACTTCATAAGTCAAATTTGCTGAAGGTGTTCTCATAGATATTTTTGCACTTAAAAATATTGAATTTCATGCCAAAGAAAAAAGAGCATTTACCGGAAGTTTTAATTCATTGTTTTATTTTAAAGGAAAGTGCTGCTGAATACTTCAGAAAGCTTATGGTGAACCTCCTCCATGTCAAGATACTTGTGAAATCTAGTTTGAATGCTTTAAAGGTGATGATTTTGATGTGAAACACAAAGAACATCCAGGTGAACTGAAAAAGTTTGAAGACCAACAATTATAAGCATTATTGGATAAAGATGCATGTCAAACTCAACAACAACTTGCAGAAAGATTAAATGTTGTTCAGCAATTTCTAATCATTTACAAGCAATGGAAAAGATTTTAAAGGAAAGAAAATGGGTGCCACATGAACTGAACAAAAGACAAATGGAAAACCAAAAAGTTTTCAGTAAAATGTTGCTTCAATGACAAAAGAAAGTCTTTTTTTGCATCAAATTGTGATGGGCAATGGAAAGTGGATTTATTTTGAGAATCCCAAATGCACAAAATCATGGGTTGATCCAGGTCAACTATCAACAGCTACTGCAAGGCCAAATGGTTTCGGAAAGAAAACAATGCTCTGTGTTTGGTGGGATCAGGAAGGTATGGTATATTATGAGCTTCTAAAATCAGGTGAAACTATTAATACTGATCACTACCAACAACAAATAATCAATTTGAACCATGCTTTGATCGTGAAACGACCAGAATGTGCCAGAAGACACGGCAAAATAATTTTTCTTCATGATGATGTACCATCACACACTGCAAAACCAGTTAGAGACACATTAAAAGATCTTGCCTGGGAAATATTAACCCACTTGCTGTATTCACTGGATCTTGCTCCTTCAGATGACCACATGTTCTGATTGATGGCACATGCACTTTCTGAGCAGCACTTCAAAACATACAAAGAGGTGGAAAATTGGGTAGCTAAATGGTTTGCCTCAAAACAAGAAAAGTTCTATTGAGACAGTAAAGTTCTATTGAAAGATGGGGAAATGTGCAGCTAGCAATGGACATTTCTTGAATAAAGCACTTTTAATGTTTCTCTTGAAATTATCATGTTTTATTTGATTACAAAATCCACTATTATTAACCGGTACACCTAGTATAAGAAACTCATACAACTTAACAAAAGGAAGACAAACAATCCAATTGAAAAATGAGCAAAGGTCCTAAATAGACACTTCTCCCAAGTACATACAGATGGCCAAGAGACATATTTAAAAAATGCTCAATATCACTGATCATCAGAGAAATACAAATTAAAAGACAATGAGGTATCACCTGACACCTGTCAGAATGGCTACCATCAACAAATATTAAGTGCTGGTGAGGAGGTGGAGAAAAGGAAAGTCTAGTACACAGGTGGTGGGAATGCAGACTGGTGCAGCCATTATGGAAAACAGTATGGAGTTTCCTCAAAAATTAAAAATGGAACTTCTATTTGAACCAGTGACCCCACTTCTGGGAACATATCTTAAAATCCCCAGAACACTAATCAGAAAGAATATATGCACCCCTATGTTCATAGCCAATAAAAAGAGGGATCTCTTCCCCTTTGGGACAGCATGGATGGACCTAGAAAATATTAAGCTAATGAAATAAGCCAAGTTGAGAAAGATAAATATCATATGATCTCACTTATTTGTGGAATCTAATGAACAAAATGAATTGACCAACAACATAAGAACCAAAATAAGAAGTACACTGACATATGGGGTTGTGGGGTAAGAAGAGATAAACCAAAGAACTTACGTACTTACTAGAGACTCAGTGCATGAAATTCATGCTTGGGGGAATGTCCCTCAACCCAGCCTGAACTCTCTCCAATCTGGGACCCCCCAAAGGATGTCCAACTGCCCCTTTAGATTCACCAGGACCGGGTCTAAACGGGCAGTCAGACATCCCTCTCACAATCCAGGACTGCTGGCTCTCAACTGCTTGCCTGCCTGATTGCCCCTAACCACTTCTGCCTGGCAGCCTGATTGACGCCTAACTGCTTCCCTGCCAGCCTGATTCCCCTTAACTACCCTCCCCTGCCAGCCTGGTCACCCCCAACTGCCCTCCACTGCAGGCCTGGCTCTCTCCAACTGCCCTCCCCTGCAGGCCTAGCCCCCTCTAACTGCTCTCCCTTGGAGGCCTGGATCCCCCCAAACTGTCCTTCTTTGCATGCCTGGTTGCCCTGAACTGCCCTCCCTGAAGAACTGGTCCCCCACAACTGCCCTCCTCCTATAAGCCTGGTCCCCCTCAATTGCCATCCCTTGTAGGCTGGTCCCCCCCAACTTCCTTCCCCTGAAGGACTAGTCCCCCAATTGCCCTCTCCCGTAGGCCTGGGTTCCCCCAACTGCATTCCCTGCAGTCCTGGGTCCCTCCAAACTGTCCTCCCTTACAGGCCTGGTTGCCCCCAACTGCCCTCCCTTGGCAGCGATCTTATGGCAGCCATATTGTGTCTACATAGGGCATCAATCTTTGACCACATGGGGGTGGCCCATCTTGTGTGTGGAGTGACAATCAATTTACATATTACTCTTTTATTAGATAGGATATGCATAGGCCATGGTTATGGAAAATAAGGTAGTGAAGACCTTGTGAAGTGTGAAACTGAGAGGAGGAGGGGAAAGATAGAAAATGGAAGATATCTGTAATCTATCAATAAAAACAAAAAAAGAAAAGTATGATTATTGCTCTAGCTGGTGTGGATCAGTTTGTTGGAATATCATCCTGTACACTGAAAGAATGCGGGTTTGTTTCCTAGTCAAAGCACACACCTAGGTTGTGGGTTTGAACTCCAGTTGAGGTGCTACAGAAGGCAATCAGTCAATGTTTTTTTTCTCTCTCTCTATCTCTTTCTCTTTTTTTTCTCTCTCTCTCCCCATTCCTTCTTACCTTTCTCTCTCCTTTTCCCTCTCTCTAAAATCAAAAAGCAAGTCCCCAGGTGAGAATCTTTTTTAAAGAATTATGAGTATTTTCTTATTTCTAGTAGTTTAGATTATAATGACATTATATTATAAAGAGAAAAATAATTTACGAAGTATAAGAGAAAGATATAATGAGTGTTCTTTACATCTGTGGAAGCCCAGAGGACAGAAAAAGGAGTTGGGCCTGAGGAAGGTCAGAATGAGGGACACAGAGAATGATGTGAGTTTTGCCCCAAGATATAGAAATCTTGGCTTGACAAGATCTGAGTGTGTTCCTTCATTCTGCATTCCTGTTTGAAGGGCCTGTGAAAGGCAGAATCATTCAGAGTCTGGAGACTGCAGAGGTGGCATCTAGACACACCTGCCCCACTCCTGAACCAGGCTTACCCTGGGAGGAGTCAGAGAAGGAACAATGTCCTTCATAGATGAATGCTACCTGAATTTGTATTCCCAGTGTTTGAAGTATATTACGGTTTCCTAATTCTTTCCACGTAAATTCACTTTAATTCTCTTTGGTACCATGACTCCAGCTCATGTTCTATGAATTCTCTATGAATTTCACCCTAACTCTAACCTTAGGTCATAAACCTAGCTTTAAGCTAAGACCTACCCCAACCAAGGGCTATAACTCTCTAACCTAAAACCTAATGCAACCTTATACTTAACCCTAATTCAAATATTAACTCTAACACTTCCCCTAACAATAACCCTAATCCTAACCTTACCCTCACGCTACCCAATAACTAACCCTAATCCTAACCAAAGTGCTAACCCTAACCCTAGCCCAAACACTAACACTATCCATAACCATAGAACAAACCCTAACACTAAACCTACCCCAAATCTAACCCTAAACCTAACCCTAACTCAAGCCAGCCCAAACTAAAACCCTAGATATCACCTAAACATAACCCTAAGCCTAGCCCTAACCCTAAACCTAACCCTAGCCCAAACCTTAACTCTTGCACTAACCTAGCCCAAACCCTAACCTGAGTCCTAAGGTAACACTTCTTTTCCTCAAAATAGCCATAATTCTAACCCTAAACCTAACCTTAAAACCAGCCCAAACAATAATTCTAACCCTAGCCCTCATTCTAACCTTAAACCTAACACTAACTCTAAACCTAGGTCAAAACATGACACTAACCCTGGAGCTAACCCTAACCCTCATCAAAGCCCTAACCCACACCCTATCCATAAAGCTAGTCCTGCTCCTAGGATAATCACAAACTTTAGATCTATCCCTAGTCCTAATAATTTCCCTTACAATAAACCTAAGTCTAATTCTAATCAAAGAACTAACCCTAATCCTAAATTGAACTCTAACTCTAACCCTAAATCTTAGCCTGACCCCAAGGACTTCCTTTCATTAAACCTAAACTCGTATCGTCTGTGTGTAAGACTTGGGAAGGTATCTGAGCCCTATGACAATCAATACTCCAATAAAAAAAGGCACCCTAATTTATAGTAAATTGTAAAAGGAACTGGTATCTGACTCACTTCAACAGTGTTTGACTACGATTTCCCAGGAACTAAGCAGTTTCCTTCACATAGGAAAGCTCTTTGAACATGTATTCCACCTGTTTGAGATACCTCCCTAAGAATTCCCCGAGTCTTTCATGTAGGATACTTACACATCAAATGCAATTGTCCAGTGATTCCAGCTCTTCCATTGTGATTTCCTGCAGTGATTTGTCTAATAGGCCAGGTATTGAAAGGTATATCATCTCACTTTGGACACTAGTTTGACATCCCTTTTGATTTCTAAGAGTTGTGAATACTTTTAGAGTTATGGCAGCTCTACAAAAGGAAGTTAATGTATTACCGAGTTTCTTAAATTGCCACTTCATTTGGAATGAATTATAATAATAAACAGTATCACACTCACGTCTCTGCCCTTTGAACATATTTTCACGGTGGCTACAAAGTGTACTTCCTATATTCTGCATCTATGACCATGGAATCTTTCTTTTCCAGCTCCTTCCTCTATATTTCAAGCCTCTCTTTGGGAATTCCCAGAGAGTTATTCACTTTGTGAAGGGGTTCAAGCTCACTCATTATGGATCTCCAGTATTTACACAGCTTTTGTACAGAAGTAACTGCTCTATAAATGTAAATTATTTCTAATGTAAAGACTATCCTAACTGTCCCAGCTCTTGAAATACAAACTCCTTGGTTTTTCCACACTATGTGAGAGAGATTGATTCATTCCTCCCACTGCCAGTGTTTCAGATTCATTCTTGTAATTTATTTGGTTTTGATATTATCCTTGAGATATGTTTCCAATTTCCTACAGCTATTTGAAACTTATGAAAATGAAAGCTGTTTCAGCAACCTTCTTTTCAAACTGCCACTCAGAATGTCTTGTAAAAGTAGGTAGCATCCAAATCAGTTCTCTACTTGAACACTATTTCTTGAGAAGAAACAATGTCCTTCATAAATGAAGGCTACCTGAATTTTTGTTCCCAGTGTTTGAAGTATAATATGGTTTCCTTCTTCTTTCCACGTAAATTCAGTTTTTAATTCTCTATGGTTCCATGACTCCAGCTCATGTTCTATGAATTCTTCATGTATTTCACCCTAACTCTATACTTAGGTCATAAACCTAGCCTTAAGCTAAGCCCTACCTCAACCAAGGGCTCTATCATCTAACCTTAAACCTAATCCAACCTTATACTTCATCCTAATTCAAATATTAACTCAAACAATTCCCCTAAAAATAACCCTAATGCTAAACATAATCCTAACCCTACCCAATCACTAACCCTAATCCTAACCCTAGCACTAACCCTAACTCTAGCCCAAACACTAACCCTATCCATAACCGAAGACCAAACCCTAACACTAAACCTAGCCCCAAATCTAACCCAAAACCTAAACCTAACTCAAGCCAGCCCAAAATCTAACCCTAGATATCACCTAACCCTAACCCTAAGCCTAACCCTAACCTTAGTCCTAAGGTAACAGTTCTTATTTTCCTGAAAATAGTAATAATTCTAACCCTCATTCTAAACTTACACACAGCCCAAAAAAATATATCTAACTCTCGCCCTCATTCTAACTCTAAACATAACACTAACTCTAAACCTAGGGCAAAACATGACCTAACCCTGGGCGGAACCCTAACCCTCATCAGAGACTTAACCCCCACTCTATCCATAAACCTAGTCCTGTTCCTAGGATAATAACCGACCTTAGCCCTATGCCTAGTCCTCACACTTTCCCTTACCATAAAGCTAAATCTAATTCTAATCATAGAACTAACCCTAATCCTAAATTGAACTCTAACTCTAACCCTAAATCTAAGCCTAACCCCAAGGCTCTTCCTTTCATTAAACCTAAACACATATCAGCTATGTGTAATTAACTTGGGAAGGTATCTGAGCCCTATCACAATCAAGGTTTAAGTTTAACTCCCAATAAAAAGGCACTCTAATTTTCAGTAAATTGTAAAGGTAACTGTTATCCAACTCACTTCTGAAGGGTTTAACTAGGATTTCCCAGTGACTAAGCAATTTCCTTCACATAGGAAAGCTCTTTGAAAATGTATTCCACCAGTTTGAGGCACCTTCCTAAGAATTTCCCCAGTCTTTAATGTTGGATACTTACCCTTCAAGTCCAATTGTCCAGCTCTTCCATTGTGAATTTCTGCAGTGTTTTGTCTAATAGGCCAGCTACTGAAAGGTATAACATCTCTTCTTTGCACACTAGTTTGACCACACTTTTGATTTCTAAGAGTTGTGAATACTTTCAGAGTTATGGCAGCTCTACAAAGGGAAGTTAACGTTTTACCGAGTTTCTTAAATTGCCAACTCATTTCGAATGAATTATAAAAATAAACAGTATCACACTCATTCTCTGCCCTTTGTACACATTTTCACAGTGGCTACAACGTGTCCTTCCTATATTAAGCATCTATGACCATGGTATCTTTCTTTTCCAAGCTCCGTCCTCTATTTTTTACAGCCTCTCTTTGGGAATTCCCAGAGTGTTATGCACTTTGGAAAGGGCTTCAAGCTCACTCATTGTGGATCTCCAGCATTTACACAGCATTTGTCCAGAAGTAATTACTCTATAAATGTAAATTATTCCTAATTTAAAGACTATCCTAGCTGTCCCTGCTCTTGAAATACAAACTCCTTGGATTTTCCACACTACGTGAGAGAGATTGATTCATCCATCCCACTGCCATAGTTTCAGACTCATTCCTCTAATTTCTTTGGTTTAGATATTATCCTAGGGAGATGCTTCCACTTCCTACAGCTATTTCAAACTTATGAAAATGAATGTTGTTTAACCAACCTTCTTTTCAAACTGCCACTCTGATTGTCTTGTAAAAGTAGGTAGCATCCAAATCATTTCTCTACTCGAACACTATTTCTTGAGAAGGAACAATGTCCTTCATAGATGAAGGCTACCTGAATTTGTGTTGCCAGTGTTTGAAGTATATTATGGTTTCCTTATTCTTTCCACGTAAATTCATTCTTTAATTTTCTTTGGTATCATAACTCCACCTCATGTTCTATGAATTCGATATGAATTTCACCCTAACTCTAAACGTAGGTCACAAACTTAGCCTTAAGCTAAGCCCTAGCCAACTAAAGGCTATGTCTCTATGACCTTAAATCTAATACGACCTTATCCTTAAACCTAATTCAAATATTAACTGTAACACTTCCCCTAACAATAACCCTAATCCTAACTTTAACCCTAACCCTAAACAATCACTAACCCTAATCTGAACCCTAGGCTTAACCCTAACCCTAGACCAAACACTAAACCAATCCATAACCGTAGACCAAACCCTAACACTAATCCTAGCCCCAAATCTAACCCTAAAACTAATCCTAATTCAAGCCAGCCCAAACCCCAACCCCAGATATCACCTAAACCTAACCATAACACTAAACCCAGCCCTAACTCTAACCCTAACCCTAGCCCAAACCTTAACTCTTGCCCTAACACTAACCCAAACCCTAATATGAGTCCTAAGGTAACCCTTCTTCTTTTCCTGAAAATAGCCATAATTCTAACCCTAAACATAACCTTAAACACAGGCCAAACAATAATTGTAAATCTAGCCCTCATTCTAACCCTAAACCTTACATTAAATCTAAACCTAGGTCAAAACATGACCCTAAGCCTGGGCCTAACCCTAACCCTCATTAGAGCCCTAACCCACACCCTATCCATAAACCTAGTCCTGTTCCTAGGATAATCACCAAACTTAGCTCTATGCCTAGTCCTCATACTATTACTTACCATAAATCAATGTCTTATTCTAATCATAGAAGTAACCCTAATTCTAAATTAAACTCTAACCCTAAATCTAAGCCTAACCCCAGGGCTCTTCCTTTCATTAAACCTCAACTCGTTTCAGCTGTGTGTAATTAAATTGGGAAGGTATCTGAGCCCTATGACAATCAAGGTTTAAGGTTTACTCCCAATAAAAAGACACTCTAATTTTCAGTAAATTGTAAAGGTAACTACTATGTAACTCTCTTCGCAAGGGTTTGACTACGATTTCCCAGTGACTAAGCAGTTTCCTTCACATAGGAAAACTCTTTGAACATGTATTCCACCTGTTTGAGGCACCTTCTTAAGAATGTCTGGAGTCTTTGACGATAGATACTTACCCTTCCAATCCAATTGTCCAGTGATTCCAGCTCTTCCATTGTGAATTCCTGCAGTTTTGTCTAATAAACCAGCTATTGAAAGGTATATCTTCTCTTCTTCGGACACTAGTTTGACTACCCTTTTGATTTCTAAGAGTTGTGAATACTTTTAGAGTATTAGCAGCTCTACAAAAGGAAGTTAACATTTTACCGAATTTCCTAAATTGCAAACTCATTTGGAATGAATTATAACAATAAACAGTATCACACTCACTTCTCTGCCCTTTGAACACATTTTCACAGTGGCTACAAAGTGTCCTTCCTATATTAAGCATCTATAACCATGGAATCTTTCTTTTCCAGGCTCCTTCTTCTATTTTTTCCAGCCTATCTTTGGGAATTCCCAGAGTGTTATTTACTTTATGAAGGGGATCAAGTTCACTCATTGTGGATCGCCAGTATTTACACAGCTTTTGTGCAGAAGTAACTGCTCTGTAAATGTAAATTATTTATAATTTAAAGACTATCCTAGCTGTCCCAGATCTTGAAATACAAACTCCTTGGTTTTTCCCCACTGCATGAGAAAGATTGATTCTTCTGTCCCACTGCCAGTGTTTCAGACTCATTCTTCTAATTTCTTTGGTTGATATTATCCTGGGGAGATGCTTCCATTTTCCTACAGCTATTAGAAGCTCATGAAAATGAAAGTTGTTTAAGCAACCTCCTTTTCAAACTGCCACTCTTATTGTCTTGTAAAAGTAGGTAGCATCCCAATCAGTTCTCTACTCGAACACTATTTCTTGAGAAGGAACAACGTCCTTCATAGATGAAGGCTATCTCAGTTTGTGTTCCCAGTGTTTGAAGTATATTACGGTTTCCTTATTCTGTCCACATAAATTCAGTCTCTTTGGTACCATGACTCCAGCTCATGTTGTATGAATTCTCTACGAATATTACCCGAACTCTAAACTTAGGTAATAAACCTAAACTTAAACTAAGCCCTAACCCAACCAAGGGCTCTATCTATCTAACCTTAAACCTAATCCAACCTTATCCTTAACACTAATTCAAATATTAACTCAAATACTTCCCTTAACAATAACACTAATGCTAAACTTAACCCTAACCCTACCCAATCACTAACCCTAATCCTAAACCTACCACTAACCCTAACCCTAGCCCAAACACTAACCCTATCCATAACCATAGATCAAACCCTAACACTAAACCTAGCCCCAAATCTAACCCAAAACCTAAACCTAACTCTAGCCAGCCCAAACCCTAACCCTAGATATCACCTAACCATAACCCTAAACCTAAGCTTAGCTCTAACCCTAACTCTAAACCTAGCCCAAACGGTACCTCTTGCCCTAACCCTAGCTCAAACCCTAACCTTAGTCCTAAGGTAACAGTTCTTATACTCCTGAAAATAACCATAATTCTAACCCTCAATCTAACCTTACACACCGCCCAAAAAATGTCTTACCCTCGCCCTCATTCTAACTCTAAACCTAACACTAACTCTAAACCTAGGAAAAAACATGACCCTAACCCTGGGACCACCCTACACCCTAACCCTCATCAGAGCCCTAACCCACACCCTATCCATAAACCTAGTCCTATTCCTAGGATAATCACCAAATTTAGCCCTATGCCTAGTCCTCATACTATCGCTTACCATAAACTTAACTCTAATTCTAATCATAGAACTAACCCTAATCCTAAATTGAACTCTAAATCTAACCCTAAATCTAGGCCTAACCCCAGGGCTCGTTTCAGCTGTGTGTAAATAACTTGGGAAGGTATCTGAGCCCTATGACAATCAAGGTTTAAGGTTTACTCCCAATAAAAACCCACTCTAATTTTCAGTAAATTGTAATGGTAACTGGTATCTAACTCACTTCGCAAGGGTTTAACTACGATTTCCCAGTGACTAAGCAGTTTCCTTCACATAGCAAAGCTCTTTGAACATGTATTCCACCAGTTGGAGGCACCTTCCTAAGAATTACCCGAGTCTTTCATGTTGGATACTTTCAAATTCAATCCTCCAGTGATTCCAGCTCTTTCATTGTGAATTCCTGCAGTGTTTTGTCTAATAGGCCAGCTATTGAGAAGTATATCATATCTTCTTTGGACACTAGTTTGACTACCATTGATTTCTAAATGTTGTGAATACTTTTAGAGTTATGGAAACTCTACAAAAGGCAATTAACATTTTACCGAGTTTCTGAAATTGCCAACTCATTTTGAATGCATTATAACAATAAACAGTATCACACTCACTTCTCTGCCCTTTGAACACATTTTCACAATGGCTACAAAGTGTCCTTCCTATATTAAGCATCTATGACCATGGAATCTTTCTTTTCCAGGCTCCTTCTTCTATTTTTTCCAGCCTATCTTTGGGAATTCCCAGAGTGTTATTCACTTTATGAAGGGGATCATGCTCACTCATTGTGGATCTCCAGTATTTACACAGGTTTGTCCAGAAGTAACTTCTCTAAAAATGTAAATTGTTTCTAATGTCAAGACTATCCTAGCTGCCCCAGCTCTTTAAATACAAAATCCTTGCTGTATCCACACTACTTGAGAAAGATTGATTGTTCCTTCCCACTGCCAGTGTTTCACACTCATTCCTGTAATTTCTTTCTTTGATATTATCCTTGGGAGATGCAGCCATTTTCCTACCGCTATTTGAAGCTTATGAAAATGAAAGTTGTTTAAGCAACCTTATTTTCAAACTGCCACTCAGATTGTCTTTTAAAAGTAGGTAGCATCCAAAGCAGTTCTCTACTCGAACACTATTTCTTGAAAAGGAACAATATCCTTCATAGATGAAGGCTACCTGAATTTGTGTACACAGTGTTTGAAGTATATTATGGTTTTCTTTTTCTTTCCATTAAATTCAGTCTTTACCTCTCTTTGGTACCATGACTACAGCTAATGTTCTATGAATTCTCTATGAATTTCAACCTGACTCTAAAGATAGGTCATAAACCGAAGCTTCAGCTAAGCCATCACCCACCAAGGACTCTATCTCTCTATCCTTAAACCTAATCCTACCCTATCATTAACCCTAATTCAAATATTAGCGGCAACACTTCGACTAACAATAAACCTAATCCTAACCCTAGCCCTAAAATTAATCCTAGCTCAAACACTAACACTATCCATAAACCCAGACCAAACCCTAACACTAATTTAGCCCCAAATCTAAACTCCAACCTAACACGACTTCAAGCCAGCCCAAACCCTAACCCTAGATATCACCTAAACCTAACCCTAACCCTTACCGTAGCCCTAACACTAGCCCTAACCCTAGCCAAAACTGTAACTCTTGCCCCAACCGTAGCCGAAACCCAAACCTGAGTCCTAAGGTAACACTTCTTCATTTCCTGAAATAGTCATAATATTAACCCTAAACCTAACCTTGAAGAAAGACCAAACAATAATTCTAACCCTAGCTCTCATTCTAACCCTAAAACTAACACTAAGTCTCAACCTACATAAAACATGACCCTAACCTAGGCCTAACCCTAACCCTCATCAGAGCCTTATCACACTCCTTATCCATAAACCTAGTCCTGCTCTAAGGATAATCACC
Source organism: Lasiurus borealis (assembly GCA_004026805.1). Classification (NCBI taxonomy): domain Eukaryota; kingdom Metazoa; phylum Chordata; class Mammalia; order Chiroptera; family Vespertilionidae; genus Lasiurus; species Lasiurus borealis. The sequence continues at coordinate 23,142 of PVJN01027804.1, forward strand.
AACCTTAGCCATATCCCTAGTCCTAATACTATCCCTTATCATAAACCTAAGACTAATTCTAATCATAGAGCTAAACCTAATCTTGTATTGCACTCTAACTCTAACACCAAATGTTAGCCGGACCCCAGGACCCTTCCTTTCATTAAACCTCAACTCGAATAAGCTGTCGGTAATTAACTTGGGAAGGTATCTGAGCCCTATGACAATCAAGGTTTAAGGTTTACTCCCAATAAAAAGCCACTCTAATTTTTAGTAAATTTTAAAGGTAACTGGTATGTAACTCTCTTCGCAAGGGTTTGACCATGATTTCCCAGTGACTATGCAGTTTCATTCACATAGGAAAGCTCTTTGAACATGTATTCAACCTGTTTGAGGCACCTTCCTAAGAATTTGCCGAGTCTTTCATGTTGGATACTTGCCCATCGAATCCAATTTTCCTGTGATTGCAGCTCTTCCATTGCGAATTCCTTCAGTGTTTTGTCTAATAGGCCAGCTATTGAGAGGTATATCGTTTCTTCTTCGGACACTAGTTTGACTACCCTTTTGATTTCTAAGCGTTGTGAATACTTTTAGAGTAATGGTAGCACTAAAAAAGGAAGTTAACGTTTTACCGAGTGTCTTAAATTGCCAACTATTTTGGAATGAATTATAACCCTAAACCTCATTAGAGCTCTATCATACACCCTATCTATAAACCTAGTCCTGATCCAAGGATAATCACCAACCTTAGCCCTTTCCCTTACCATAAACCTAAGTCTAATTCTAATCATTGAACTAAACCTAATCCTGTATTGAACTCTAACTCTAACCCTAAATATGAACCTGACCCCAGGACTCTTCCTTTCATTAAACCTCAACTCGAATCAGCTGAGTGTAATTAACTTGGGAAGGTATCTGAGCCCTATGACAATCAAGGTTTAAGGTTTACTCCCAATAAAAGCCACTCTAATTTTCAGTAAATTTTAAAGGTAACTACTATGTAACTATTTTCGCAAGGATTTGACTACGATTTCCCAGTGACTATGCAGATTCCTTCACATAGGAAAGCTCTTTGAAATTGTATTCCAACTGTTTGAGGCACCTTCCTAAGAAATTGCCGAGTCTTTCATGTTGGATACTTGCCCTTCGAATCCAATTGTCCAATGATTCCAGCTCTTCCATTGTGAATTCCTGCAGTGTTTTGTCTAATAGGCCAGCTATTGAAAGGTATATCGTCTCTTCTTCCGACACTAGGTTGACTACCCTTTTGATTTCTAAGAGTTGTGAATATTTTTAGAGTATTGGCAACTCTAAAAAAGGAAGTTATCGTTTTACCGACTTTCTTAAATTGCCAACTCCTTTGGAATAAATTATAACAATAAAGAGTATCACACTCACTTCTCTGCCCTTTGAACATATTTTCACAGTGGCTACAAAGTGTCCTTCCTGTATTAAGCATCTATGACCATGGAATCTTTCTTTTACAGGCTCCTTCTTCTATTTTTTCCAGCCTCTCTTTGGGAATTCCCAGAGTGTTATTCACTTTCTGAAGGCATTCAGGCTCACTCATTGTGGATCTCCAGTATTTACACAGCTTTTGTCCAGAAGTAACTGCTCTAGAATTGTAAATTATTTCTAATTTAAAGTCTATCCTAGCTTTCCCAGCTCTTGAAATACAAACTCCTTGGTTTATCCACAATACGTGAGAGAGATAGAGTCTTCCTTCCCACTTCCAGTGTTTCAGACTCATTCCTGTAATTTCTTTTCTTGATATTCTCCTTGGGAGATGCTTCCATTTTCCCACAGCTATTTGAAGCTTATGAAAATGAAAGAGTTGTTTAAGCAACCTTCCTTTCAAACTGCCACTCAGATTGTCTTGTAAAAGTAGGTATGATCCAAATCAGTTCTCTACTCGAAGACTATTTCTTGAGAAGGAACAATGTCCTTAGGAGATGAAGGCTACCTGATTTGGTGTTCCCAGTGTTTGAAGCATATTACGGTTTTCTTCTTCTTTCCACGTAAATTCAGTCTTTAACTCTCTTTGGTACCATGACTACAGCTAATGATCTATGAATTCTCTATGAATTTCACCCTCACTCTAAACGTAGGTCATAAACCTATGACTTAAGCTAAGCCCTACCCCCCACCAAGGGCTCTATCTCTCTATCCTTACACCTAATGCAACCCTATATCCTTAACCCTAATTCGAATATTAACGCTAACCCTTTCCCTAACAATAACCCTAATGCTAAACTTAACCATAACCCTACCCAATCACCTACCCTAATCCTCACCCTAGCCCTAACCCTAACCCTACCCAACCTCTCACACTCTCCATAACCCTAGACCAAACCCTAACAATAAACTAGCCCCAAATATAAAAACAAACATAACCCTACCTCAAGCCAGCGCAAAACATAACCCTAGATATCACGAAAACCAATCCCTAACCCTTACCCTAGCCCTAACACTAAACCTAACCCTAACCCAAACCGTAACTCTTGCCCCAACCCTAGCCGAAACGCTCACCTGAGTCCTAAGGTAACACTCCTTCTTTGCCTGAAATAGCCATAATTCTAACCCTAAACCTAATCTTAAACACAGAACAAACAATAATTCTAACCCTAGCTCTCATTCGAACCCTAAACCTAACACTAAGTCTCAACCTAGGTCAAGACATGCCACTAACCCTGGGCCTAAACCTAACCCTCATCAGAGCTCTGTCATACACCCTATCCATATACCTAGTCCTGGTTCCCAGGATAATCACCAACCTTAGCCCTTTCCCTTACCGTAAACCTAAGTCTAATTCTAATCGTAGAACTAACCCTAATCCTGTTTGGAACTCTAACTCTAACCCTAAATATGAACCTGACCCCAAAACTCTTCCTTTCATTAAACCTCAACTCCTATCACCTGAGTGTAATTAACTTGGGAAGGTATCTGAGCCCCATGACAATCAAGGTTTAAGGTTTACTCCCAATAAAAAGCCACTCTAATTTTTCAGTAAATTGTAAATGTAACTACTATGTAACTCTCTTCGCAAGGGTTTGACTACGATTTCCCATTGACTAAGCGGTTTCCCTCACAAGGAAAGCTCTTTGAACGTGTATTCCACCTGTTTGTGGCACCTTCCTAAGAATGACCCGAGTCTTTCACGATGGATACTTACGCTTCGAATCCAATTGTACAGTGATTTCAGCTCTTCCATTTTGAATTCCTGCAGTGTTTGGTCTAATAAGCCAGCTATTGAAAGGTATATCATCTCTTCTTCGGACCCTAGTTTGACTCCCCTTTTGATTTCTAAGCGTTGTGAATACTTTTAGAGTACTGGCAGCTCTACAAAAGGAAGTTAACGTTTTACCGAGTTTGTTAAATTGCCACTTCATTTGGAATGAATTATAACAATAAACAGTATCACACTCACTACTCTGCCCTTTGAACATATTTTCATAGTGGCTACAAAATGTCCTTCCTATATTAAGCATCTATGACCATGGGATCTTTCTTTTCCTGGCTCCTTCTTTTACTTTTTTCAGCCTCTCTTTGGGAATTCCCAGAGTGTTATACACTTTCTGAATGGGTTCAAGCTCGCTCATTGTGGATCTCCAGTATTTACAAGGCTTTTGTCCAAAAGTAACTGCTCTAGAATTGTAAATTATTTCTACTCTAAAGTCTATCCTAGCTTTCCCAACTCTTGAAATACAAACTCCTTGGTTTATCCACACTGCGTGAGATGGAGTCTTCCTTCCCACTGCCAGTGTTTCAAATGCATTCCTGTAATTTCTTTCGTTGATATTCTCCTTGGGAAATGCTTCCATTTTCCTACAGCTTTTTGAAGCTTATGAAAATGAAAGTTGTTTAAGCAACCTTCTTTTCAAACTGCCACTCAGATTGTCTTGTAAAAGTAGGTAGGATCCAAATCAGTTCTCTACTCGAACACTATTTCTTGAGAAGGAACAATGTCCTTCAGAGATGAAGGCTACCTGATTTGGTGTTCCCAGTGTTTGAAGTATATTACGGTTCCTTTCTTCTTTCCACGTAAATTCAGTCTTTAATTCTCTTTGTTATCATGACTCCAGCTCATGTTCTATGAATTCTCTATGAATTTCACCCTAACTCTACACTTAGGTCATAAACCTAGCCTTAAGCTAAGCCCTTCCACAACCAAGGGCTCTATTTCTCTAACAATAAACCTAATGCAACCCTATCCTTAACCCTAATTCTAATATTAACTCTCACAGTTCCCCTAACAGTAACCCTAATCCTAACCTTAACCCTAACCCTACCCAATCACTAACCCTAATCCTAACCCTAGCCCTAACCCTAACCCTAACCCTAACCGTAACCCTAGACCTAACCATAACTCTAACTCTAGGCCTAACCCTAACCATAACCCTAGCCAAAACCGTAACACTAGTTCTAACCCTAACCCTAGGCAAAACCCTAACCCTAACCTTATAGCTTACACTTCCCCTAATCTTAAATTCAGCCATAATTCTGACCCTTAATCTAACCCTAATCCTAACCCAGCCCTAACCCTAATTGTAACCCTAAATCTAACCCTAACTCTGAATCCAGCTCAAAACGAAACCCTAGCCCTAGCCTTAACCCT